>SNQJ01S0105703.1:30047-40874 GCA_010110895.2 Picea sitchensis | reverse complement strand
TTAATTTGAAAATATTGAAACTAGATCTAAAAGCTTCATGCATGCAACATTAGATACTAAATTTTATCTTTTAAAACAGATCTAATTGACATGCATGCAAAGAAAGAAGAAGGGAGAAGAAAATTTATGATTTTGTGGAGCCTTTGCTTGAGCCTCAAGAACCCTTGGGCAATGGAGTCTTTCTTTGGTGTGAAGAAGAGGGAGGAAGTTTTCTGAAGTGCTTCAAGAGAAAAGAAGGGAGCAAACAAGCTTCTTTAATTCTCCAAAAGGTTGGCCTTTCACACTCCAAGCTTCTAACAAGTACCTGCAAATAAAGGTGTTTCCTACAAGAGAGACTTTGTTCCACGTTAATTTAAACAAAAACTCAACATGAGAATATAAGCATCAAATGCATCAAACAAATATATAGCCTAACAAACAAGTAGAACCATATATTCTAATTGGATAACAATATCCTTACCATAGCCACCATGCAAATACAAGAAAAAAACTTGAAATGATATTACCTCATAATCTAGCAATCCATCCACACATGTGAGTCCAAACACCAATCTTGACCTCCAAAGTCTTTTGATTCAATACAGAAAAAATTACAACAATGAATAGTAAGGACGCCCAAGCTCCAACTAGCTACAATGAGGAGGTTCGCCTTCTATTTATTACAATTTGGGTGATGATCCCAAGAGAGGATGCGCTAGTGCATGTGGGAGTGGCGCATAGAGTGAAGGGGAGATGAAGTGGGGTGAGGTGGAGTGGAGTGGAACTAGTGTGAGTAGGAGTGAGGTGGAGTAGAACTAGGGTGTGAGGGCGAGTGTGAACATAGGGATGTGCGCCATATCTCCCTAATGCGCCACCTAGCAAAGTGGGGTCGAGTTCCATCTTTGGGATCTCCTTCCATGTCCATGTCACTCTACAAGTCGCCTTCCTCTCTAGTGAACTCACCCAAGCTCAGATTTGACTGAGAACCAAGGAAAAACATGTCTCCAACATGTTTCCTAAATTCTAGCGTTTTCCCTAAAATTTAGGGAATTTAATTAAATGACCCTTTTCTGTTTTTTTTTGAGATAAATACATTTTTTAGTGATAAAAATCACTTTTTTGCCTGGACAAAAGGGGATTAGGGGTCCAAAGGGTGCTCTGGCTTAGAAAACGAGCACAAACATGGCATCCGACAATGATTGATGCCATATTTTTACAATTTATTAACTTTACATTAAAAAATTTCCATTTTGCGGGAAATTTATTATTTCACTAAAACATTAAAAAAAACCTATTAGGACCTAACGCAATTTCCATATGACTCAATAGACATGACCTAGCATGAACTCATATGCATTTAGACACTAGATATTGGTTATACCATGCCAAGGCCTAACCACCAGCACATACTCCAGCTTTGGAGTCGGTATTGAGTGAAAAAACTTAGAAATTATTAATCGCCCACTAAGGCAGGCAAAAAATAATTAACAAGTGAAAAAAAACACTCTAGAGTACATGCTCGTACCCAAGTCTTAGGTGGCCAATAGTATTTTACAACTTTCATGCTCAAGTCATTTATTACAATGCCCCAGAGGGATGGAAATGTGGAAAAAAGTGGTCTTTAAAAGGACCTGCTGAATCTGTGAACTCTGACTTCTGAGCATCTGTTTGCTCAGTCTCTGGCGGCCCATCTTCAAATTCAACTACTGCAACTCGGTGGATAACAGGTCCGACGGTGATGATCATAGTGGTGCAACGTCAACATGGTGGTTCCTTTCTAGGATTAGTTTGGGACCCTGGGATTACATTGTTTGACAGTTCAACTATTGTTAGAGATGAGAGAGTCGGTTTTGATTTTTAGGAGTTTACTCCTGGGATTTCATGGGTTGATAGTTTAGCAGCTGGTATAAATGGGAGAGTCAGCCATTACTTTCAGGAGCTTATTCATATGGAGCATTGGATTAGTGTCTTAGGTGGAATATTCTATGAGGGGTGAACCGAGTATCTACAGTATTTGCTTGCTCTATTGATCAGTGGTCTTCAGGAGGCCTCTTGTGTTAGTACATTGCAGGACAATATTGTGTCCGGTAGGTGCTCCACGTCTTTCAGATTGGTTTGGGACCCTGGTATCATTTTTCAGTTTCAGTCTGGTTCAATTAATGGAGCATCAAGTTGTGATGGCATTGCTTGAGCACAAACAATCTTTGGCAAGGGAGGACTATAATGTCCCCATTTTTGGATTGGATTCCCTTGCTTTACAGTTAGAGGCGACCTTATGGGCTATGCCAGCCTGGCCAGAGGGGTAAATGGAGGCTAATTGGGGGCTCGAGCGAATTGGAGGAGTTATATGAGGCCCAACCTAGTCCATTCACCCTATTTCATCATTAAGATCAGTTCCGCACAGTTTGTTCTTGGTTTTGTGGCATTTCGACAATTCCCATAAATTAAGGGTATTATTGAGTGTAAATTAATTAAATGCAGTAAAGGTGTTGTTTGGATCATATTGTTGGAGGGAACACCTTTGTGTAATAGCTCGTTGGAATCAGGACGAAAACATCTAAATGTTGGGATGATAAGAAAAGCACTTCCGACGTCCGAGAATGAATTACAAGCCAAGTAATCACTTTCCGACATTAAAAAAGGGGTGTTTTAAGTGACTTAAAGTTCATTAAGTCACTTTACTTTATTAAACATGGAATAAAAGAATTATTTAGTGTCATATGTAAGAAAATCCTAAGTTGAAAGTGACATTAAGTAATAAAGTGGAAAAAATGTGAGTAAGTGACTCAAAAAAATAATTAAAGCCAAAACCTATGAAAAGTCACTTTAATTAAATAGAGTGAAGGAGGAGTTAGAATGGGAATGAAGTATAAAGGGGAGGATAACCCTAATTCCTCTCATTATTGGGAATTGATTTGAAAATTGGAACCATAGGAGAAGTCAGACGACTTTTTGATGTTTTGTGGACTTCTGGAGGAAACCACCACCATTGATCGATTTCGGTGCTGAAAGACACACCCTAATCCATCGGAAGAATCACCTAGATTCTTCATCAGGCTTCAGTGTACAAGATTGGATCCTTCCTCAAGGATTCACACCAGTTACAGGTTCAGGATTCAGGCAAATTCAGATCAGAAATATAATGTGGAGTTATCTTGGTAGCGTGAGGGTTTGGAGGAGGATTGACCACGCAGATAGATTGCTAGGCTTGGAGAAGCAGGGCGAACCTAAACCCTTGAAACCCATTTGAGAGGGAGCTAGGGTGCTTCCATTGGGACAGATCCCATCATTTTCTGCCACTTATTTCTCTTGGGGCATCACTTTCATCAGTTTCCAGTCAGATCCAACAGTTGGCAACATATTCTGGAGTGCATGCATCGTTTCCTTCCATGCATTCAATAAATCCGAATTGCATGTGTTGTCTAGGGAGAGGGCAACCTAGTGGGAATAGATTTCATTAGATTTTGAGGAGTATTGCTATCAATTCTCAGTTTCTAGTCAGATCCAGCAGTTCGACATCATATTCTGGACTGCATGCAACGTTTTCTTCCATGCATGCAACAGATTCGACTTGCATGTTATGGATCTACCGTCACATGTTATAGATCAATATTCTACTTGACTTTCTTTGTACTATAGACTAGACCTATCTCTGTGAAGACCTCACTGAAGAGTTTTTGAGCTTTGTTTCAGTATTTCATTATATTGTCATTTGATGTTGATTAATGAATACAATGAGTTTGATTGTGGATAAAAAATACTATGCATGCTTCACATGAGATTATAAAACCAATCAAACGCATCCAAAAATCTTATAAACTTAGTCAGAAACCCCCCTGTGTATCAGGATCTGTAGTAGAAATCCAAACATTGGCAGTCAATATCCAGATCCAAGGATCCAGGATATTACAACATGGCTGAAAAATCCTGTCCGGTCGGTTGATCTAGTGGTTTGTCTCTACTCGAAGTCTATGAGAGCCCACTCTAAGTTGGCCTAGAGGAATGCGAAGAGGATGCATCCAGTGGCAAAATGTATATTGTGGTTGAAGGATGAACCCATCTCTAAGCTCCAAGAAATGCTCAGCGTAAAAGGCCATCTTTGGGCGTAACCCACCAGGAGAGTTAACCCAAGTGATCTGGATAAACTCCCTATAAATGTCATCTCTGATGATTTTGTTCAACACCTGTCTGGTCGTTAGCAGATGGCGAGGTGCATCCAAGGAATACTGAAACAGAGGGAGGCGATCAATCTGAATTCCCATGGACTCTAAAATATCTGACACCCCTGCGAACCAACCTCGAGCTCGTCCCAATGTGCTAGAGACGACCATGTTATCAGAAGAGCAATAAGCCAAGTACGGGTACCTGTATCGACCCTTTGCCGAGTCAGCTAAGCCTTAGATGCAATGCAGAAAAGAGACCAGTCCGAACATTGTCTCAAGTTAGAAGGGGACAACCCCAAACTTTGCTAGGATGATGTGATAAGGAACTGATTGCTTGCATCTAATGATGCGTCGGAGGAGAAGGGTCTGGACTCTCTCCACTGAGGCTCAATCAGACTCCAATAGGGAAGGTCCCCAAATCTCCGAGCCATAAAGAACAGTGGGTTGGATAAGGGAGTCCATGAGAGACATCTTGGATGAGATGTCCTAAAAATGGTGGCGGAAGCACTGTCTCTCGAGAAGGGCTAAAGACCCGTAGCCCTTGGCAATCCGAGGCTAGAGGGCTAGTCGCAAACTGAAACGGGGTCCTGTAAATCGTACTCCCAAGTACATGTAGGCGCTGGTGATCTCAATATCTTCCCCTTTATAGAAGGAATGAAGGGCTACATACTTCTTCGACCCGTTGAAGATCATAACCTTGGTTTTACCCAGGTTGATCGTCAACTGCCGAAGGTCACATAAGAGAGCTAAGGCATCCAATTATCTTTGTAATCCCTTTGGAGTCGAGGCAAGGAGGACCACATCATTAACAAAAAGCAATATGGATATCATAACTTGGTGGAGGAGACACTTGTCACTGTCCTGGATATGCTCGGGGAGAAAGGCCTCTAGCTCATCAATATAAATCCCGAACAATGTGGGGGATAGGGGGCAGCCCTATTTAACCCCGATGGTACGCCTGATGAAATTTGACATCCCGTGAACTGTGTGGAGACGAATAAGGACCGACTCATAGAGGCGCATGATAACAGTCAGTAGGGTATGGGAGATGCCAATGTTTTCGAGCCTTTGGAACATGGCTTCTCTTGGGACGAAATCGAAAGCCTTCGGAAACTTTACAAAGCAACAATAGACTTTCGAAGACCGATGTCATGCCTCCTCGATGCTGGCCTGGAGGGTAAAGATGTGATCAATAGTTTGATGAGTGGGTTAGAATCCTGCCAATCCCCTAGCTTTGAGGTGTCTACGCACCAACTCACTAGAGAGCTTCCTATGGAGAACTGTAGCATAGAGCTTCGAGTATGGATGGCCCACCATGATCGTCCTTTAATATTTGGGATCCGAGCTGGGGCCCGATTTGTGTATCGGGTGAATGATGTGGTGTGACCACGTTAGAGGAAAACTAATGCGAACCACATGGTTGAAGAGATCAGCCAAGTGGGAAACCAAAGCACGAAAACTGTGCTTAAAGAAATCTTCTTGAAAACCTTCCTCATCTGCTGCTTTGCTGCTGTTCATCACCAAAACGACCTCTTTGATGTCCCTGTCTGAGAATAAGAAACATGAGGAGGGTGGAGAGGTAACCTGAATATGGGCATGTCCAGGGATATCATAGAGAGTGGATATGTGTGAAAACATGGAGCCGGGGTCTAGGTCGGATGGGAGGGGGGAGTGACGTAGGAGTATGGTACGCCAAGAGTTTTTCAGGAGTGAGTAAGGGAAAAGGATAAGTCATGTTTCCTTTGAGAGATAAAGAGGCGTTTCTTGCGACAGAGGAGAGGACGATACAAAGCTTTGAGGTTGGGGTAGGAGGGTTGAGCATGAGTGAAAGCATGTCGAAGCTGGCGGTGGAGGACCTTGCATTCCTCATCATACCATCGGTTCATAGTGCAAGATTTGTGTTTTGGGGAGTTGGAGGTGGATCGGGTGGACTAAGGGTAGGATTTGAGGGCTGCATCCCAAATGGTGGAGGAGTGGCAATCATACTTGGTAGAGACATAATCAAAATAGGAAGAACTGGGACTCGAAGGGGAGCATCAGTTGAAGGTGGGTAGAAATGGTGTCCAAGTCTCCTTCGTCGAAGTGGAAGATAGTGCGGGGTGGGTCCTGGGGGGATGTGGGGGGGAAAGGGGGGGTGTCAGCTCGTATAGAGAAGGAAAGAAGAGCATGGTCTGCGAGGGGTATGGGGGAAACAAAGAAGTGATGAATAAAGGGGAGCATACTATGGCTAGGTAGGACATAATCCACAACACTCGCACCCCGTCCATGGGGCCAACACGTGAAGAGGCGAGAATCAAGGAAACATGGGAGCCCGTTCATAATCAACAACTCCTGAGATTCCGCTAAGTGTAAAAGGTGTCGACCGTAAGCTGTGAGAGGCCCCAATGCATTGTTAGACATACGGTGAAGCCCCATTGATGTTGGATCGATCTCCTGGATGCAAAACATGTCATTTGGTCGGTCGTCGAGAGGAATCTAGAGGGCCTTGGTGCGGAAGTTGAAGTCACCCAGGAGAACCACCTCCCCAATCGCCATGTAGTGGGTGATACTGACATATAAGTCAATAAAGGGGTCCTTGTCAGGCCTATTATGAATGGCATACAATAAAGATGCTGGAGGAAAGTAACATATTGCAATATAAATGTCCCTTGGGAGAGGGGGAACACATCGTACCCGAACCCACAAAAACCTAGCAAACTCATCCGTGGCCACCAAAGAGACCCTGCTCCGGAGGGATTCTCTAATGAAGCAAGCGACTCCACCTGAACCTATGACACCCCCCGAACTCCTCGTCTCTTGTCTACATGCTGAGAACTCATGGTATCCTGCAATGTCAGGGAGAGGTCGAACAAAGCTCTTGTGTGTCTCGGTAATGAATAAGATATTCGATGACCCAAGAGCATCGTATAATAGGCTCGATGATGACCACAAAGACTCATTGTCGTTCCAACAGTTGATGGTAATGCATGTGCCCTGTTGTCTCTCCTAGCGGGCTTGTGTTGAGAAGTGTAACTCAGAAGGTCTTCCCCATGTGTGGCATGCTTGTTGATGATTACAGCTGTGTGAGACATCCTCTAGGACACAGACCTGAGAGAGAGCCCATGAGTTGGGTGTGTGGTTCCTATCTGAGACAGAACTGGAACGTTGTGCTGGCCTCCTCCTTACAGAGAGTTGAGATGAACTCAAGATGATACTCCTGTGTAGCGCAGTGAGAAAGAAGATCTGCTGAGTTGGACGTGCCTGTGGCTGAGCATAGGTGAACGTGTGAAATCCCATGAGATGGGTGCATCATTTTGAGACAGAAATGAAACGATGTATTAGCCTCCTTTGAGCAGAGAGTTGAGATGATGAACTCCAGATGACCCTCCTGTGTAACGCAGTGAGAAAGAAGATCTGTTGAGTTGGACGTGCCTGTGGATGAGCACAGGTGAACGTGATCTTGGTTCTTGTGTTCTTGTGCATGGTTATTCTTCATGTGATCTTGTTTTGCTGTAGAAGTTATGGTTCAAGTAAAACTAAACAGAAAATTTAAAGTAAATCCATGAGCCATAGCTCATTGAAAATTCAACATGGTTTCAGAGCAGGTCTTGAAGAATACCACTTGCTCAAGATTGAAGGAAGACCGTGGTCACCTAAAAGACTGCTAAACCCTTGCTGCCATTGCATAGAAGGAAAGGGCCGAAGCCTCTTTTAAATTTCTGTGGTACCCCACCGCCAGCTCAACGGAAGGGTCGGACCCTCCTTAAATTTTCTGTGGTAGAAAGAAAGGACCGGACCCTAAGACAAAATTCTGAAGATGGCCATAGGCCTACTAGCCTAGGCCAAACCCTGGTTAAAAGAGACCGCAACAAAGGAGAAACCCTTGAACAATAATCGAGGTGTATGGGAGAGGAGGCCGGAGCCCAAGAGGAGGGTCGACTGTCCAAATAAGGTGGCCGCAGGCCTCTAAAAGCTGCTGCAGAAGTCTGGGTGCCTAACAACAAAACCTTACGAACTTAACCGCAGACCTGTGGCCACATATTCAAGGAAGCTTAAACCGCAGACCTGTGGCATCATTGGTAAATTGATTTCCGAGGGACTGAGGTGAAACTTTATTAAGGAAAAGGAGTGCAAACGTAAAACCTGTATGCCCTATTTGCTGCGGCCTCTCAAAACCGAGTTTGGTGGAGTAGAATCTTAGATATAAGTATTATATCAAGACACAAAGGGATGCGTTTTTATGCAAAGCCCCTCAAACAAAATTCAATGATCATATCGTGGGTTCGAATGTCGTCACTTGCAGTGGGAGGGAATCACCGAGTACTATCCTAACTTCCTGTCAGTCATTGCATCAAACCCAGACGCCTAAAATATGAAAGGGACAATGCGGTAGCCCTTCAAGTGGGAGTGAAGAGCAGGAGTAAGAAGATTGCAGAGAATTGGGGTCTTGCAATGTGGAGAAAAAGAAAACATCCACTAATCTAGAGAATGTGGTTCAGTTGATAGTCAAATGCCCAGAGGATATTGAGGCAAGCTTCAAAACTTTTTGTAAAGGTTAAGGTCTATTCTAAGACTTATACTACCTACATATACAACCATCCAAAAGGGAAGAAGTGACAGGTATACAAGCTAAGCATAAAAGCCAGCTACTGGAAGTAGTGTGATTGGCTAAAATATTCCTTGCAATAAATTGGATTACTGAGATTATGGTTAAGAGACATGAACACTGTAAATATGGAGTCATAACTAGCATTCAGTAATAAGGAACATTGTCAAGGAATGAAGATTTTGTTTAGAAAAGATCTTGACCTAACACAAGCAATCATAGACAGATAGAGAAGATGTACCGTGTTTTATATTGAAAGGAAAAGAATAGTCTCAAGTACTAATTCATTTAAGAGAATCAGAAAATGATGAAGAAATGGATGTGTCATTCATTTGACAAATTATCAAACATAAAGTACTGTTCAAATAATGAAAGCTTGAAGACAGTTGATGTGAGAGCCGGTAATGTGCAAAAGAAAGCAACATTAGCCACCCCAAGAGAAGTCAAGGAATGTCATTGCTCATCATGACATTGACAAATAAACAGAACCTCCATTGGTGTACACTCTTAGGTATGCACTTATATATATTATTTGCATCATTGTCATAACGGTATTTGCAGGAGGAAGGAACCCTTGGTGCATTTGTGGATCTAGAGGGATCTCAGTATATACAGAAGAACAACACACTGGAAGTGAAGACTCCAGGTTTGATTGTTTTAATTATCATGCTACATTACAAGTAGCAGTTGTAGCTGTGACAACAATCCTTAAATTGTTTTGATTCTAGAGATGCACTCATGAATCTCCTCTAGGAGATATTCTTGTCTTGTTTCCTTTCGTTTGTTTCCTTGTTCTAGGCAGGTTAACAACAAAGGAATATGTTTTTCCTTCAAGACCTCAGAGGGAGTCACTTGACTCAGAGGGAGTCTAAACTATTTGAGAAGAAGGAAAAGACAAATACCTTCTCCCCCTCAACAGTTCAGAGGGAGACAATTATTGATCCAAGTTGATCCAGTTGTTCTAGTTGATATTCCCAGAGACTTTGCAGTAGGCCATAAAAGGCCTGTCTGGGCTTGACAAACTCTGCAAGAGGCAGAAAGACATGCAACTGATGGAAGTATCGAGAAATACAAAATGAGACTTGTAGTCAAGAGGATTCTCACAAGCAAAGGGAGTAAACTATGATGAGACATGTTGATCCAATAGCTCGATGCACTTCCATCTGTACTACCATCCATGAGTTGGAAACTACATCAGATAGATGGATTCTTGATGAGTTTGGGTTTCAGCAAGAGTGTTGCTGATCCAAACCTATACTATTACATTATGGTGACAAGAGCCTGATTTTGATGACTTATTCAGGAAGTCGTGTTGTTGCATACAAGCAAGCCTTGACTTCTGATTTCGAGATGAAGGATCTGGGTATGATGCACTACTTCTTGAGACAAGAAGTATGACAGAGGAACAATGACATTTTTCCTAAGTCAAGGAAATATACAGTGGGGATATTAAAGAAGTTCAATATGACAGAATGCAAATCCACGTCTACACCGATGGTGATGGATTTGACGAAAGAATAAATGATGATGATTCAGATGAAATTGATCCACATGTGTACCGACAACTGATTGGATCATTGATATATCCGGTTAAACACCAGACCTGATATATGCTATGCAACGAATGCGCTTAGTCAATCCATGAGTCAACTGAGACAGAGTCACTGGATAGCTGTATTGTCGCCCTTATGCACACTTGCAAACGTGAGCTAAGTCCGGCTCACTTAGTGTGCCCTCGGAGACACAATGTCTAAGTTCCTGCCCACACTGTCACCTTGACAAGAACTTCTTCCGTCTAGGCTTACTCCTAGGGAAGCCAAGGGGGGTTGTCCCTAGTTACTTAGTTAATTTTAATTACAATTCTAGGAGTTAGTTTCAATTGATTATAGGCCAAAGGGAAAACTAGCCTATATGACAAGCAACAATGCAGGTGCAAGTCTAAGCCTAAATGTCAGACAACCCTTTCCCTAAGTCAACTAAGACTAGTGCCTAAGGTTGGGCAATGGGGTCAACTATGTGCAAGGGTTGTTCGTTACAACAAGTTTTACAATTTAAATCAATGAACTACCCAATCCCCAAAGATTAGAATTACTTACAAAA
>SNQJ01S0105703.1:0-30037 GCA_010110895.2 Picea sitchensis | reverse complement strand
TGCTCATCCACAGGCACGTCCAACTCAACAGATCTTCTTTCTCACTGCGTTACACAGGAGGGTCATCTGGAGTTCATCATCTCAACTCTCTGCTCAAAGGAGGCTAATACATCGTTTCATTTCTGTCTCAGAACGATGCACCCATCTCATGGGATTTCACACGTTCACCTGTGCTCAGCCATAGGCACGTCTAACTCAGCAGATCTTCTTTCTCACTGCGCTACATAGGAGAATCATCTTGAGTTCATCTCAACTCTCTATAAGGAGGAGGCCAGCACAACGTTCCAGTTCTGTCTCGGATAGGAACCGCACACCCAACTCAGGGGCTCTCTCTTAGGTCTGTGTCCTAGAGGATGTCTCACGCAGCTGTAATCATCAACAAGCACGCCACACATGAGGAAGACCTTCTGAGTTACACTTTGCAACACAGGCCCGCTAGGAGAGACAACAGGGCGCATGCATTACCATCAACTATTGGAACGGCAATGACTCTTTGTGGTCATCATCGAACCTATTATACGATGCTCTTGGGTCATCGGATATCTTATTCATTACCGAGACGCACAAAAGCTTTGTTCGACCTCTCCCTGACATTGCAGGATACCATGAGTTCTCAGCATGTAGACAAGAGACGAGGAGTTCGGAGGGTGTCATAAGTTCAGGTGGAGTCGCTTGCTTCATTAGAGAATCCCTCCAAAGCAGGGTCTCTTCGGTGGCCACAGATGAGTTTGCTAGGTTTTTGTGGGTTCGGGTACGGTGTGTTCCCCCTCTCCCAAGGGACATTTATATTGCAATATGTTACTTTCCTCCAACATCTTCATTGTATGCCATTCATAATAGGCCTGACGAGGACCCCTTTATTGACTTATATGTCAGTATCACCCACTACATGGCGATTGGGGAGGTGGTTCTCCTGGGTGACTTCAACTTCCGCACCAGGGCCCTCTAGATTCCTCTCGACGACCGACCAGATGACATGTTCTGCATCCAGGAGATCGATCCAACATCAATGGGGCTTCACCATATGTCTGACAATGCATTGGGGCCTTTCACAGCTTACGGTCGACACCTTTTACACTTAGCGGAATCTCAGGAGTTGTTGATTATGAACGGGCTCCCATGTTTCCTTGATTCTCGCCTCTTCACGTGTTGGTCCCATGGACGAGGTGCGAGTGTTGTGGATTATGTCCTACCTAGCCATAGCATGCTCCCCTTTATTCATCACTTCTTTGTTTCCCCCATACCCCTCGCAGACCATGCTCTTCTTTCCAAGGGCTACGGGTCCTTAGCCCTTCTCGAGAGACAGTGCTTCCGCCACCATTTTCAGGACATCTCATCCAAGATGTCTCTCATGGACTCCCTTATCCAACCCACTGTTCTTTATGGCTCGGAGATTTGGGGACCTTCCCTATTGGAGTCTGATTGAGCCTCAGTGGAGAGAGTCCAGACCCTTCTCCTCCGACGCATCATTAGATGCAAGCAATCAGTTCCTTATCACATCATCCTAGCAAAGTTTGGGTTTGTCCCCTTCTAACTTGAGACAATGTTCGGACAAGTCTCTTTTCTGCATTGCATCTGAGGCTTAGCTGACTCGGCAAAGGGTCGATACAGGTACCCGTACTTGGCTTATTGCTCTTCTGAGAACATTGCCCTCTCTAGCACATTGGGACGAGCTCGAGGTTGGTTCGCAGGGGTGTCAGATATTTTAGAGTCCGTGGGAATTAAGATTGATCGCCTCCCTCTGTTTCAGTATTCCTTGGATGCACCTCGCCATCTGCTAACGACCAGACAAGTGTTGAACAAAATCATCAAAGATGACATTTATAGGGAGTTTATCCAGATCACTTGGGTTAACCCTCTTGGTGGGTTACGCCCAAAGATGGCCTTTTACGCTGAGCATTTCTTGGAGCTTAGAGATGGGTTCATCGTTCAACCACAGTATACATTTTGCCACTAGATGCATGCTCTTCGCATTCCTCTAGGCCAGCTCAAAGTGGGCTCTCATAGACTTCGAGTAGAGACGGACCACCAGATCAACCGACCGGACAGGATTTTTCAGCCATGTTGTAATATCCTGGATCCTTGGATCTAGATATTGACTGCCAATGTTTGGATTTCTACTACAGATCCTGATACACAGGGGGGTTTCTGACTAAATTTATTAGATTTTTGGATGCGTTTGACTGGTTTTATAATCTCATGTGAAGCATGCATAGTATTTTTGATCCACAATCAAACTCATTGTATTTATTAATCAACATCAAATGACAATATAATGAAATACTGAAACAAAGCTCAAAAACTCTTCAGTGAGGTCTTCACAGTGATAGATGTAGTCTGTAGTACAAAGAAAGTCAAGTAGAATGTTGATCTATAACATGTGACGGTAGATCCATAACATGCAAGTCGAATCTGTTGCATGCATGGAATACAACGTTGCATGCACTCTAGAATATGATGTCGAACTGTTGGATCTGACTAGAAACTGAGAATTGATAGCAATACTCCTCAAAATCTGATGAAATCTATTCCCACTAGGTTGCCCTCTCCCTAGACAACACATGCAATTCGGATTTGTTGAATGCATGGAAGGAAACGATGCATGCACTCCAGAATATGTTGCCAATTGTTGGATCTGACTGGAAACTGATGAAAGTGATGCCCCAAGAGAAATAACCGGCAGAAATGATGGGATCTATCCCAATGGAAGCACCCTAGCTCCCTCTCAAATGGGTTTCAAGGGTTTAGGTTCGCCCTGCTTCTCCAAGCCTAGCAATCTATCTGCGTGGTCAATCCTCCTCCAAACCCTCACGCTGGCAAGATAACTCCACATTATATTTCTGATCTGAATCTGCCTGAATCCTGAACCTGTAACTGGTGTGAATCCTTGAGGAAGGATCCAATCGTGTACACTAAAGCCTGATGAAGAATCTAGGTGATTCTTCCGATGGATTAGGGTGTGTCTTTCAGCACCGAAATCGATCAATGGTGGTGGTTTCCTCCAGAAGTCCACAAAACATCAAAAAGTCGCCTGACTTCTCCTGTGGTTCCAATTTTCAAATCAATTCCCAATAATGAGAGGAATTAGGGTTATCCTCCCCTTTATACTTCATTCCCATTCTAACTCCTCATTCACTCTATTTAATTAAAGTGACTTTTCATAGGTTTTGGCTTTAATTATTCTTTTGAGTCACTTACTCACATTTTTCCCACTTTATTACTTAATGTCACTTTCAACTTAGGATTTTCTTATATATGACACTAAATAATTCTTTTATTCCCTTTTTAATAAAGTAAAGTGACTTAATGAACTTTAAGTTACTTAAAACACCCATTTTTTAATGTCGGAAAGTGATTACTTGGCTTGTAATTCATTCCCGGACGCCGGAAGTGCTTTTCTTATCATCCCAACCTTTAGATGTTTTCGTCCCGATTCCAACGAGCTATTACACAAAGGTGTTCCCTCTAACAATATGATCCAAACAACACCTTTACTACATTTAATTAATTTACACTCAATAATACCCTTAATTTATGGGAATTGTCGAAATGCCACAAAACCAAGAACAAACTGTGTGGAACTGATTTTAATGATGAAATAGGGTGAATGGACTAGGTTGGGCCTCATATAACTCCTCCAATTCGCTCGAGCCCCCAGTTAGCCTCCATTTACCCCTCTGGCCAGGCTAGCATAGCCCATAAGGTCGCCTCTAACTGTAAAGCAGGGGAATCCAATCCAAAAATGGGGACATTATAGTCCTCCCTTGCCAAAGATTGCTTGTGCTCAAGCAATGCCATCACAACTTGATGCTCCATTAATTGAACCAGACTGAAACTGAAAAATGATACTAGGGTCCCAAACCAATCTGAAAGACGTGGAGCACCTACCGGACACAATATTGTCCTGCAATGTACTAACACAAGAGGCCTCCTGAAGACCATTGATCAATAGAGCAAGCAAATACTGTAGATACTCGGTCCACCCTGTTGTCGTCCTAATACACACTTGCTAACGTGAGCTAAGTCCGACTCACTTAGTGTGTCCTTGGAGGCACAATGCCTAGGTTCACAGTCCACACTGTCACCTTGACTGGAACCTCTTCCTTCTAGGCTTACTCCTAGGGAAGCCAAGGGGGGTAGACCCTAGTTACTAGATTGGATTTAACGTTTGTTGTTCTAGGAGTTGTTTTTAATTTGTTAAAGGCTAAAGGGGGAAAACTAGCCTAAGATGCTAAGGCAGCCAATGCAAAGTGCAAGTTATTCTAGATGACAATCAACCCTTTCCCTAAGTCAACTATGACTAGTGCCTAAGGTTGGGCAAATGGGGTCAACTATGTTCAGGGGTGGTTCAATTACAAAGTATTACAAATTAAACAAGTTGAACTATCCCACAAACTAAGAATTACAATTACTTATAAAATAATCAAAGATGTTACAATTATTACACAAGATACAAATAGATACAAAAATACATGAGAATCAAAGTGAGATCAACCTACGAACCAAAACGTACTATTAGCACCTACATTGAATTTTCAATGGCAACCATAGAAGCACTCAAGACTCAAGAATGTTCACCTCTCCCAAGTGGGACACTCAACCTTCTTGAATCACACCACAAAAAACAAATAAACCAAAGAGATAACAATGTTGCTCATATGCTGATATAGACATGAAACATTAAAGACATAAACCATGTAGTTTCAATAAGGATTATAAGCATGAAATTTTTATCAATGTGTGTTCCTACACTTACATCTAAAGCCCCTCAACACACAAGGGTTTTCTATGCAACTAGATGATTAAAGAGTTTCTTAAAAGTTGGATAAATTTTAGTTTCCCTCCCCCTAAACCCCATGTTGGGGCTTTAAACTTCCTACTCCCTTGGCCAAATGGCTACTTACGGTGCTCTCAAGATAGTAAGGCAAAGAGGCCCACCCTACCTTCCACGGTCAACCCTGACAGAAAGAGTACTTCCCAGAAAGGATATCCCATACGAAATCACGAGACGGTCCCCTGCCACTACCCTCCGTTGTTTTCCCTCAAAACCCGTTTAGATGGTGGAGATGGTTGAATAAAGCTACCTAAGTTGTCTAAAATTTTATTATGACTCGAGTGCTTTGGGGTAAGTTTTAAGGTGTTTAAGATGCCCAAAATTGGCGTTTACCCAAAACCAGGCAGAAATTGATGGAAAAGAATTATTGCTTTACCAAGATGTAAAATCAAATGACCATAAACCACATTTAAAGCATTAATGTGTGGAAAATTTGGAAGATAACGTATGCATTCATTCATCACCATTCCATAAAATATTGAAAAAAAATTATGAAGTTAAAGGCAAAGAACAACTTGCCACTTATAACATAAAATTGCTTTGAAAATGTAAAACTATGAATGTGAATGTTAGCCCATAAAGTCAAGATAACATGAATGAAAAGCTCATAAAATAGAGACAATCACTGTAGCATCTCATCCATCATTTAGATATTCAACTGACAAAAAGAAAGAGCAGAACAACTTGCCAAGTGATGAAAGTGAAACTCTAAGATCCTAGATTACTCATCCACACATATGTTAACCATTGATATGATAGATGTGCTTGAAAATAAAAAACTTGACAAAGCAAGGTGTAAGATCCTAAACCATGATTAGATCACACATACTTAAAATTGTAAATAGCATAATGACTTATGAGAATGATGAGTTATGGCACTTGAGATAGATTCTAAACCATTTAGGCAAACATGATGAGCATAAGCATATATGAAGTAAAATAACTTGAAGAAACTTAGGTCTTGATGACTATACAGAATATTTTAAACCATTAGCTTATAGATCATTAAAATGAATAATTTTCCTTTTAGTCTCACGACTTTGGGAGAGTAATCCCCAAAGTGTAGGCACATTAACTTATCAAAATAAAAAACTTGGAAAAATGAAAACCATTTACAATGGCCAAGGTGGAGACAAACCTACCAATATTTTGCCAAAGGTTAATGAACCAATAAAACAAGATTATTATTATTATGAAAGACCACACTATCTTGTCTTGTGGACAAGAGGGGCCAACAAATAAATGAAGATCAACTTGGGAAAAGAGAAAACAAACTAAGATCTAGCTTAACGATGTGGGGTTACTCTCCCAAGGTGTAAGAATATAGGTTAGTTTATAATGATACAAGAAAAATCGATGAAATAGAAGAAGAAAACATGAATTTACAAAGGAAAGGTAAGAAATTCGTTACCCAACCAAGGAAGTTCTTGGGGAAGTCTTGAGGACGAATTTGGGCAGCGTTTCCCCTTGTTCCTAGTAAGAACACACCCAAAAACCAGCAAAACAAAAGCTTGCACAAATGTATATAAAACACACACAAAGTCAAGAAAAATTTATGTTTTTACAAAAATTTCACAGATGAATCTCCAATTGAAAATAAATATTTTTGACCTATCTAAGAGGGTTAGAAAACTGAAAATAAATGGAATGTATGCAGAAAATAATAGATTAAGAAAGCTAAGAGTGTGAGAAGGTTTTGAGGTAGGCTCGTTCTTGATGCTACCCCAACAATCCCTTTGAAGCAAACCTACAAAACTCAAGACAAAACGTGAAACATGGAAATAGATATGCTTGGATAACTAACAATTTGAAATACTTCACATCATTTAGCTATCCAACATATATAAACCGACAAGAATACTCTTTGCTAATCTACTCTAGTAAAATACTTTAGCAAAGATCTACTCACAACTACACCAAAAACTTGAACCACTTTGAAATCATGTCTCATGTACGAAAGCAGACACTCTTGTGTTGGCTTAGTCTCAAAGCTTTATTAATCAGGTATGAGGGAGTGTTGAATGCTCTCAAGACTCTCAAAGACAATGGTGGGATGGCAAGATGGCAAGAACAGAGGTGAGGTGAAATTTCAACATAATAACACTAGCTCAAAGAATGGTGAGGGAAAAGGGTGGGAGAGGGTTCTATTTATGCCTCAAGAGGCAAAGTGAGGCACTTGCATGAACTCAAGTGTCACATCCACATCAAATGAGCAAATCTCAATGGGAGGCCAGTTGGGGGTTTTAGACTTGGATTGATGATGTGGAAGGTATGTTGGTACCTAGGGATTAGATATTAGGTTAGGGAGGGCGCACTAAGTGAGAGAGGTACACATCAATGTTTGAGTGTTTGCTAAGGTTATGGTTTAGGGGGGGACGTGTTTCCCCCATGGGAGCGTGAGCTAGAGAGAGGGAAGGCGTGGGTGAGGAGTTAGAGTTAGAGTGTTAGGGGTTTAGGTTTTAGTGTGGTGAGGGGTTAGGAGGGGCACACCTCACATGGGAGGTCCCACTAGGATTTATCAAGGCATACAACCAAGGTTTGTGATGAGGGCATAAAACCCCCAAGTGAGAGTCAGAGAGTGAGGGAGGAAAGGAGTTTGGAAGTAAGTTAAGTTGTGAAGTTGTTAGGTTTGGGTTTGGGTAGGTTAGGAGGAGGTCTAACTGCTCTTTCCACCTTAACTTGCCTCGATAGCTCAAAAATTACAAAGTTGTTGACATTACGGCAATGTCACCTTAGCAATTAAAATTGTTGTTTTTGGTATTTCCAAATACAGGTGGACAAAGGCATAGCAAAACTTGTCGGCCCGAGAAACTTGGTCACCATAGATTGTAGGGGGTGCCATTCCGACACTTTTAGGCTTCAAATACCCTTATCAAAAGCCCACAGACCCAGTTTTTTACAATATTGCTCAAAAAATATTTAATTATTGTGTTAATTTAATTAATTAAAAAACCCTATCTAGACTTCAATGAAATTCCGAAACTTTCTACATGTGGTCGTTTTGCATCATTCCTAAGCAAATGGCTTGCAAGGATGAAGATCATTAGAGCGTCGTTCCACCACTTTGGAGAATTATTGCATGTGAGGGAAAAACTCACGGGAAACCAACCAGTGAAAAGCCAGAGTTGACAACACGAGGATAAAAACCCTCGGTGAAAAGAACTCTCTAATGAAAACATCCCAATTTTGACCTAACTATGATCCCAATGCGTGACTTGTACATTATCAACCCATGGGGGTGTGGAAATTCGATTACAAAATTTTGTCTTTGGAACATCAAATGCCCAAATGGGAGCAATATTGTCTTCAACATATTTACATCGGTCATATCTTCATGGGACATGAGTTGACCCCTAAGTGAATAGGCGGTCAACACACCCCTCATAGAATATTCCACCTAAGACACGAATCCAATGCTCCATATGAATAAGCTCATCACAGAAATGGCAGTACGACTCTCCCATTTATACCAACTGTTAAACTATCAACGCATGAAATCCTAGGAGTAAACTCTTGAAAATCAAAACCGGCTCTCTCATCTCTAACAATAGTTGAACTATCAAACAATGTAATCGAGGTCTCAAACTAATAGTTGACAACCTGAGGATAAAAAACCCTCGGTGAAAAGAACTCTCCTAATGAAAACATCCCAAGGTACCTGACCTAACTATGATCCATGCAGACTTATTACATTATCAACCCACGCAGGGGTGTGGAAATTTCGATTACAAAATTTTGTGCTGGAGCATCAAATGCCCAAGTAGAACCAATATTGTCTTCAACATATTTGCATCTGATGATGCATATCTTCATGGCACATGAGTTGACCCCCTAGCTGAATAGGCGGTCAACACACCCCTCATAGAATATTCCACCTAAGACACGAATCCAATGCTCCATATGAATAAGCTCCTGAAAGTAACGACTGACTCTCCCATTTATACCAGCTGCTAAACTATCAACCCATGAAATCCCAGGAGTAAACTCTTAAAAATCAAAACCGGCTCTCTCATCTCTAACAATAGTTGAACTATCAAACAATGTAATCCCAGGGTCTCAAACTAATCCTAGAAAGGAACCACCATGTTGACGTTGCACCACTCTAATCATCACCGTCGGACCTGTTATCCACCGAGTTGCAGTAGCTGAATTTGAAGATGGGCCACCAGAGATTGAGCAGAGAGATGCTCAGAAGTCAGAGTTCACAGATTCAGCAGGTCCTTTTAAAGACCACTTTTTTCCGCATTTTCATCCCTCTGGGGCATTGTAATAAATGACTTGAGCATGAAAGTTGTAAAATACTATTGGCCACCTAAGACCTGGGTACGAGCATGTACTCTAGAGTGTTTTTTTTCACTTGTTAATTATTTTTTGCCTGCCTTAGTGGGCGATTAATAATTTCTAAGTTTTTTCACTCAATACTAACTCCAAAGCTGGAGTATGTGCTGGTGGTTAGGCCTTGGCATGGTATAACCAATGTCTAGTGTCTAAATGTATATGAGTTCATGCTAGGTCATGTCTATTGAGTCATATGGAAATCGCGCTAGGTCCTGATAGGTTTTTTTTAATGTTTTGGTGAAATAATAAATTTCCCGCAAAACAGAAATTTTTTAATGTAAAGTCAATAAATTGTAAAAATATAGCATCAATCATTGTCGGATGCCATGTTTGTGCTCGTTTTCTAAGCCATAGCACCCTTAGGACCCTTAATCCCCTTCTGTCTAGGAAAAAAAGTGATTTTTATCACTAAAAAATGTATTTATCTCGAAAAAAAAATAGAAAAGGGTCATTTAATTAAATTACCTAAATTTTAGGGAAAATGCTAAAAAATTTAGGAAACATGTTGGAGACATGTTTTTCCTTGGTTCTCAGTCAACTCTGAGCTCGGGTGAGTTCACTGGAGAGGAAGGCGACTTGTAGAGTGACATGGACATGGAAGGAGATCCCAAAGATGGAACTCGACCCCACTTTGCTAGGTGGCGCATTAGGGAGAGATGGTGCACATCCGTATGTTCACACTCGCCCTCACACCCTAGTTCTACTCCACCTCATTCCTAATCACACTAGTTCCACTCCACTCCACCTCACATCCCACCACTCCACTCCACCTCACCCCACTTCATCTCCCCTTCACTCTATGCGCCACTCCCTCATGCACTAGCGCATCCTCTCTTGGGATCATCACCCGAATTGTAATAAATAGAAGGCGACCCTCCTCATTGTAGCTAGTTGGAGCTTGGGCATCCTTACTATTCATTGTTGTAATTTTTTTGTATTGCATCAAAAGACTTTGGAGGTCAAGATTGGTGTTTGGACTCACATGTGTGGATGGATTGCTAGATTATGAGGTAATATCATTTCAAGTTTTTTTCTTGTATTTGCATGGTGGCTATGGTAAGGATATTGTTATCCAATTAGAATATATGGTTCTACTTGTTTGTTAGGCTATATATTTGTTTGATGCATTTGATGCTTATATTCTCATGTTGAGTTTTTGTTTAAATTAACGTGGAACAAAGTCTCTCTTGTAGGAAACACCTTTATTTGCAGGTACTTGTTAGAAGCTTGGAGTGTGAAAGGCCAACCTTTTGGAGAATTAAAGAAGCTTGTTTGCTCCCTTCTTTTCTCTTGAAGCACTTCAGAAAACTTCCTCCCTCTTCTTCACACCAAAGAAAGACTCCATTGCCCAAGGGTTCTTGAGGCTCAAGCAAAGGCTCCACAAAATCATAAATTTTCTTCTCCCTTCTTCTTTCTTTGCATGCATGTCAATTAGATCTGTTTTAAAAGATAAAATTTAGTATCTAATGTTGCATGCATGAAGCTTTTAGATCTAGTTTCAATATTTTCAAATTAAAAGAGTAGATCTAAGCTAGTTTCGATGCAATTTTCTATATTTTTCACCTAAATCTTAAACTAGAAAGTTACTTTGTTTTGCATTGTAGATCAAGCTAATTAGGATTTTTATGATTGCTGTTTTGGGATTGAAAACAAAAACACCTAAAAGAGCTTAGTTTAGGCTAGTTTAAAGCGTCAAAAGTCTCCAAAAATTTCATTTTTTGCCTTAAAAAAGATTTCAGAAAATTTTGGTTAATTCCTTTTCAAGTTTAGTTTAGTCTTTTAAACTCTTTCTCATCATATTATAATCACTTTCCTTGCTGGTTTTGGCAGTTCCATTCCAAAAGCAAGGGGAAACTACCCTTGTCAAAATCAGGAGGCAAAAGTGGGATTTTGAGCCTAAGTTGGAATCCTTGAAGACCAAGACCTTTAGAGAACCTATTGTAATAATTTTCCTTTAATTTTGATCCATTATATAAGGGTCCATAAGTTCAAAGGAGAAAAGTGAACTTAGTTTTTGTTGTAATAGGATCAATAAAAGCACGCCCTTTGAGCCCAGTTTCTCCATCCCATTAGGGGAGACTTGTGTGTGTTGTGTTTGTCTTTACTTTATTTCTTTGCATGTCTCATCTAATGATCAAACACACATACAAGCATATAATCAACACACATAACCCTCCAAATTTGCATGCATTTAATATTTTAAAAGTACTTTCAATCTTTATGCATGTTTAGCTTAGATCTTGCTACTGAAAATCAACAATAATTTTGCAAGTTTTTTCGATTACAAAGTATCTTTTAGTCTCATTTCAGTTTCAAGCAGTTTTCATAGTTTATTTCCTTTTTGCAAAGTCAAAATAAACCTTGTTTGTAGTTTAATTAGATAAATCTCGGAAGTTGCTATCTCATCTGTGGGAGAAAGCATACAAGAGTGTGTGTGAAGTCAAAGCAGGAACTTTGGATCCGAGGTTCTCCCATTTTGGACATACGACGTCCTTAGTGAACTTATTGGTGAGGGCCTGGGGCTTCGGTAAGTTCTCAACAAGTTTCCAAACAAAAAGGTAACCTCTAAAGAGGCCACAAATCTCTAATTAATCTACTTTCAATAAACCCAAATAAAACACGCGATCAACAATTGCCCACGACACTTTTAAGGCACTGGTACTATTAGGCACTGGTACTATTGGTTTATTTTATGTATGTGAGCAATTTACTTCATTAATGCAATTGTCTAACTAATATTTTTAATCCTTCGGATCTTGTATCCTACTTGATATATGCATGCTTATGGACCAAATGATTTATATTGGTATCTCAAATGATGAATGATAAATGTTGAATGCCTTTGTTTTATTTTGCAACAAACTCCTAGAAGTAGTTCTTTTGCTTATTTAATTTTAAAAGAGCCTTAGTATTTTGTTGGGACTACTTGCCAAGCCTTGGGAGTTGGCCTGAGCGGAGTTAGGGATGGAGTGACACCTTGTTCGAAACTTGCCCCCAAGGACACACCAAGTGGATTGAAGATTTCTTCGATAATGAGTGTGTTTTCAAAGGCGGCAACAGGGATAGCGATGTGATCCATGATCCTCTCTGAATCCCCCAAAGGCTGAAATCCTAAAGATTTGAAACCACTATCCTAAATCACCCCCTGCAAAGGTGTCTCGGTGAAGTCTAAATCTACAAATCCACTTCTTCGATCCACAGGTTCAGAAAAGAAATCTTATCCTGTTATATAGAGTAAGTCTCAACTTCTCCTCTACTAACATCCCAAAAATAAAAGGGATCAATCAGCATCTGGCTCTGTTGATCATCATCACTATCATTTGAAGCAATCTATCACTCAAATGAATGCCCATATCCCACCACCAAATTGGAACTCCACCACTCCCAATACCTACTAGATGTTGTTGTGCCATATTGATAACCATCGGAGTTAAAATGAGCCAAGTCCCTAATATTCCATAATTCGGTGGAAACCAAGTACTAGGAAACAACTATGTGCCTGCTAATCCATTCAACTCTGCTTAAATTGCATGTGAAATCTGCCCATCACGATCAGCATCAATGTACTCCAAGTAAACCATGGAGTCCTAAACACCTCCTAGAAAGTATTTCATACACTTGCTGATTCCTCATACTCATGTGAGTACGAGTACCTTAAAAATGTATCACACACAGCCCTCATGATCCTCCCAAAGTGTAGATTCTGAAAACTATATATATCGACCTCCCTGCAGGTAGATAATGTCATCCACCACTCTATGAAGTGAAATCTCTATGCACCGATCCAATACAGGTTGGATCTCCTCCCGTGCACCCAGCGCACTGACCACATAGTACAAATGAAAAATCTCGGTCATATCCATAATACCCCATGACTCATCCAAGCATACATGTCCTCCCATGTCTTGTTGTATATAATGGGAAGATCAAAGAACAACAACATAATCCTCCATAACTGCATCCAAGATTGGAAAGTGTCAGGTGCGTTGGGTAAATGTATGACAAAGAACTCACATAAAGTCGGCGATCCTGTGGAGTATCTGTTTTGTCCTAGGGCTGGTGAATAATCTGTCCGAATCCAATCTTAGAGATATACTAATCCATGACTCATCCTATCCACTCATCGATCTGCAGGTAAATCAAGCTCCAGTATAATGCCGACACCCACATTAGGAGATCTCAGAGTGGAAAGCTCCAAACCAACATGCATTCGTCGTGCAATGTATACCATTGTACACCGCTGCATACGACTGCATCATCCTGTACCGCCATGTGTCTTGTATGCATGACTATATCCATTACTCCCCTAATATCAATTGAACCTGGATCCCAAAGTGATGTATCCACATATGTACTATACTCATTCCCGCAATCAATAGAGACATATACTTCCTTGTTGGTTGATCCACAATGAGACACTCAGCTCTCCTCATGGATTGAGCCTGGATCAACAATGGGCTCTCCGGGGATATGTCATGATCTCCATAATGCAAAACATACACGTAATCAAAACCCTCTAACTCATACCTCTCCTCGGGTGCATGCAAATCTGACTGCTCCTCGTGTTGGATCCTTACAAGAAGCTCCATCCAATCATAAGCATTGTTATCCCTCCATATATAGTTGCTATATAAAGACTAAGACTTTGTTGTAGATGATGTGACCGTGCAGGACTCCATCATAAAAGCTCGAAAACACCATCTCTAATTCTTGTGAAGGGGCCATGCATGCTCTTCCAAAGAATCCCATCAGTAATCTCAAATCATGGGTAAAGCTTGTGAACCTCTGCTTCTTTCCTTTAGTGCACCATAATGCATCTCATGGTGTGAGGAAGATGATCTCTATCAGTAGGTGTAGGTAGTTGAATACAGTTACTTCTGCTTTGCTTCTCTAAGCCTAAAATCCATGACGATGGATCTCTCCCCAAGCAAACTATCATGGTATTTTGAAGCTCCAACAGCTTATTAATCACTTACCAATGCATCGTGCCATAAAAGATGTCTCATGGTTTTCTGATTTTGATGTGGCTTACCTTCCAATTGCCATGTCCAGTAGTGTGGCTCGTAGGAACAAATCATCCTGATCATTTTTTTTTTCTTCTTCCTCACTTCTACCGGAATTGAAATAACAAGCTGTAAATAACTTCCTGGGGAATCGGCCTCAAAGACAAACTCTTCCAATGCTAATCCATCATCATACATGGTGTACTTACACCCAAATAATCATAAGCATCATAACAATGGAAAGATGTTGACGTTGATCCGGAAACTGTATCACATGGGCTATTATCATGTCCATCACATATGCTAATTTCATTACCCTCATAGGCCAACTCTAATGGTGTATAAAAGGTTGATGCCCTATCATCCTCATTGCACATATCCCTATCATAAATAGGTGTATGCTCATCCAAAAGGTCAATCCGTCCTTCATGCTCCTTCAATTTCTGCCATGTGATTTTAAAGGAATCCTCATCCGCTACTAATTAGGGTTCATACCACTTTCAGGATGTTTGATGGTGGAAAATTCTTTGAATGTCATGGTTGTAAAATGCCTCCTGCGGTACCATATATTCCCTCAAGCAATCTGTAAACTCCTCATCTTGTGCCTTGATTTGCCAATCTTAATCCCTGGAATTTCCATCGGAAATTTCTTCTCGAATACCCTCAGGCTGGGAGGATGCTGGCAGCTCACGATGCCATTGTAATATCCTTGGGATCATGGATCTGGATATTCCTTAATTTGGATTTCTACTCTGAGATCTCGATACACTAAGGAACTACGGTGAGTTTATTAGAGTTTTCGGATCGTTTGATTGGTTTATAATCTCATGTGGAAGCATGCATAGTATTTGGATCCTGAAATGGCATCATTGTATTTATTAATCAACGGCCAAATGACCAATATAATGAAATCACGAAACAAAGCTCAAAGGAGCTCTTCGAGATCTTCAGGAATAGATCTAAGTCGCAGGTACAAAGAAAGTCAAGTAGAATATAGATCTATAACATGCGACGATAGATCCATGACATGCAAGTCGAATATGTTGCATGCATGGAAGAAAACATTGCATGCACTCCAGAATATGATGTCGAACTGTTGGATCTGACTGGAAATTGAGAACTGATAGCAATACTCCATGGAATCCGATGAAATTTGTTTCCGCTAGGTCGCCCTCTGCCTAGACAACACATGCAATTCGTGTTGAAATATTGTATGCTTTAAAAGTATTCTATTTATTATTGAGTTATTATTCATTAGATCAATCGCGTGATTGATCATATACGACATTAATTGACCAAATCCCCGTTTTTGGATTGGTCAAACCTAAATATATTATACAAATTGAGAAGTTGGCCCCAGGGCCATTTAAAGTGGTTTTAACCACTTTCGAGAATAAATCTGACCGATTGAAGAGACAACTTTCGGCTACGGGTTATAAATAAAAGGCTGAGCCTCCATTTGTTCACTCGCCATTTCCTCATCTGGTATTACTTGCGTATGGAAGGAAAGGCTGCGGTTGCCGGTTGTTGAAGAAGGAAGATTGCATTGTTCGGTGTTGGATATTCTCTAGTGTTTAGTTTGTTAATGTGGCATTGTATTGGCTATCTATATTTAAAGAGTTTTTTGCTGAGTTTCTCTCCCATGAGGGTTTCACCGAGGATAAATGTTGTGTATCTTGTATTGTGTTTCCTCTCGGTGATCCTATATGTTATGGTTATCTAGTAAATTGAAAGAAACCTAATAATAGCTCAAAACTTAACATGAGTATCGAGCTAAGTTGAAGAGAGCATCTTTCCTTTGGATAAAGAAAAATGTCCTTGTTATTACGTACAAGAAATTAGGGCTTTTAATTAGAAGAGAGAATTCCCCGGCCTAAAACTCACCATCAAAAGGAAGTGTGCCCTAGACTAGGGAACTCTTTAGCACCTTCAACGCACTTTTTCAATGGATAAAACTCCCAGAAGGTAGAAACCCTAGTTTTCACTGGTACCAAATAACTAGAAAACCAAAAGTGCGAGGAAACGAACCAGTACAGAGGAAATTTTTGATCCGAATTCCGTTGGTCAAGTTGTGGTAAAAATTTGGATTTTTCAATCTAGCGCACTTGACTACTACGCCTGTTTCAGCGCATCTAGCTTTTGGATCAAAATTTCAAAATTTAAAGTTTGAAAAATTAAGGTTTCTTCATAAAACCCTAAGTTGTTGTTGTAGTTGCAGTTGTAGTTGTATTATCATTTTCAGTTGTAGTATCGGTTGTAGTACTAGTTGCAGTCAATTTTGAAGTTTTTTAAGAGTTGGTTATGATTACCATTGCTGCCAGATTGTGCCACTACTTGCAAATACTATAGAGGTATGTGAATACATATGTTTAAATTGTTAAGCTTTAAAGGGTATTTGAAGGAGGGATCTCTACCATAGATCAGGAAGGATCTCAAGACCAACACATTAGGAGGAATACAACCCAAGTTTGATTATGATATGCATCTATTTGATATGACATTATTTTGATCTAGGTTGCATGTTGAAGCTATGACCATCATACTAACCTTTGGTCCAAAATTAAGAAGACAAGGTATTAGATGGATTAAGTTGAGATCATAAGTTTATTCTCTAACTCGTCAGATAGCATATTGTCATGAAATGACAGAAGGCGGGTTGAAGAAAGCACTTGTCATCTTAAGTAGAGACGGAAGAAAAAGCAACACACTCATTCTTGAGGGCAAACTCAGATTCAGGTTTGATTAATTAAGTTGATAAGATTCAAAGTTGCACATGACAAAGTTGATAACTACCCCATTACAAGTAAACACTATAGTTAAACGGTATGGAGTCTTTGAAAAGTATTATACTTGGTAGCATGTGAGAGAATATAGAGGTAAATACTTAATGTAATCATTACGGATACAACTAACAACATCTCCTCTAGGAGAAACTTCTACGTGTTGATTCCAAGTTACCTTGGATGAATGTTGATCACAACACTAGAAGTATTGATCTCATTTAGTATTGTATTTCTTACTTTTTGGTCCTTGTTCGGACAAATCCACAAGTAGAAAGCTCTAAAGGAGCTTCACTATGTGATTGTTCATGCTATTTTTATTACTATTATGAAAAGATTATTATTCTTACTTGTTGTTTGTTGACCTTGTTTCAAGTCACAAGTGATAACCCTAAGGAAACTATAATGAAGGTTCTTGAAGACAGCAGTTATATGAGACATGAAGCAGCCTATGTACATAACCATATACATTCATGTACCCAAAGAAGATGAAGAAAGAGCTATCTTTTGAAATCCGAGGTATCCCATGTGGAGTTGATTGTGAGGCGAGGAAGGCTCCAAAGATGAGAGAACATTAGAACAAGAACTCACAGTAGGCTTGTTCAAGGGATAATGAAGCCACCTTGACTGAGGGAGCGGAGACCAGTTTGAAGTTTGACTCAGCTTTCATATTTAGACTTGGTAGGCAACACCAAGTATGCATGAGATGATGAAGTCCTTGTGGACTCAAAAGAAATCAAGAATGGCTGATCTTAGAAAGGATCGGATGAAGAGACAACTTCCAGGATTGGGAGATAGATGCCATGAGAAAACTAGATCGTGGCTTGAAACTTCTGGGAGATGTAAATCTCTGGAAAGATTCCTTGTTTAATTGTGAGAGTCGGAAGACTAGGATATGGATTCTTCCATGAGACTAGAGAGAAGTCAGTATTGACTTCCAAGATTTATCTAAACAGATCAAGCATGTTGAGATGTACAAAACATGATGTGTGTCCATAGGATTATCCAAGCAAGAGGAAGAAGACTATGAAAAGACACTTACTCCAATAATTGAAAAAATAGTTCGATTATTCGTGAATACAACCAGAATAACCATGATTCTTATATAGTATGATATGTAGAGGGAGCAATCCCCATATTTAAAGTTGAGTGGCAATTGGTGCATTACATTAGTGGGTCATGGAGACATGACTCTGATAAAAGATAGAGTTACCTCCATGAAGAAGAAGAGATACCTTCAATGTCGGTTATTGAGCTACTCTCGATTTAGGATGAAGTTGTTAATGCGTGATAAAATAAGAGGAGTTACTCTTAGAGTTCAACAACTATAGTGAGAATGGGGTAGTCATTCTCAGCTTTAGAAGTAGCAGTTGCAGGTGCATAGTCCTGGTTCCAGAAGGAATATTTGCAGAAAGAGGAGAGGACATGCTTTCATGCAGTGAGTCAGATAGTGCTTTGTGGAGAGCACATAGAGCTAGCACATGATTGTGTGATTGAGTTACAATTGAGCAAGTGTACCAAATTGATACAATGTAATGAAAATTTGATTTGAAGATTGAAGATGAAAGGGCGCTAATGTCTGTCGGTTGAAGGAAGCTATGCGTGTTGAAGCAGCTCCTAGAGCTTGGTATGGAAGAATTGATAATTTTCTGATGATCTTGGGTTTTACCAAGAGTAAGTTGATTCTAACCTTTATCTCAAAGGTTATGAATGATGAGCTAGTGATGTTACTACTATGTAGATGATGTATTCTTGATAAGATGAAGAAAATATCATCAAAAATTGCAGAAGAAGCTTCGCTACTGAGTTTGACGGAAGATCTAAATACATTATCTCTTAGGTCTTGAAGTTTGGCGGAACACACGGAGAAGATCTTCTGTAACCAAGGGAAATTATGCAGTTAAAATGAAGAGATTTGACATGTTGAAGTGCAAGCCCATGAATACAACCACGGAAGCGAAGCTGAAGCTACTGGTAGATACCTAAATTAGGAATTAGTTGATACTACTCTGTCTGAATAGTTATTGGTTCAATGATCATATCCTAAGGAATGCGATGAAGTATATGTTTTGCCTTGAGTAAGTATTTGGTAGAACCTAGACGTGTTCACATTATTGTTGCAAAACATATGATAGAGATATAGCAAGGTACATTGGATTTTGGTCTCTATTATACTAGAAATCATGAATTCAGACTGTATGGATATACCGATTCAGATTTAGATGGAAGTGTCTCTGACAAAGAGCACTTCAGGATGTTGTTTGATGCAGGGTTGGCAGTGATCTCATGGCAAAGTAAAAGCAATCCGATCATTACTCCAATACTGACAGGCGAATACGGTATTTGCATGTTCATGATTTGTGAATCCACTGTAACCCGGATGTTGTGAGATCTATTTGATTTGGAGATGGAAACCACCATGATCCTATACGATAACCAGAGTCATTAAAAGATGATGTGTTCCATGATGAATTGAAGCACGCTGAGATACGGTATCATTTCATTCATGATATGATCGCAGGAGCCTTAAAGCTCCAATATGTTGGCACAAATAGGAACAAATTCTGAGATGTGTTATTAAGACCTATCTAAATTAGCCAAAGTTTGAGCACTTTTGGAACAAGCGAGTATGATCGAAAGGACCTCCCTCGAAAAGGGGAGTAGTGCTGATGATACTAAGATATCCTGATTAGTAGTGGTAGCTACGTTAGGAATTTTATAATCCTGAAGTCGCTATGATTCCCTAAATGAGATCCTTTAGGGTTTGTCAAAGAAACTACCATTAGCGACTCAGTTAGGATTCCTTATCTAGAAAGTCTTTTTTGAAGGTCTGAGCGAGATCCTTTGAATGCAACCAGTCCTACAAAATGTTATTGATACCGACCTTGTCTTTGAGAAAGATTTCAACCCATTATTTGATATTTGTTGATGCCGATACTTGTTACTAAAGATTTCCATCTTGAGTTGATGTTGTTGTTGGAAACCCGGCCCTCGTCTTGAAGATTTCCAGTAGTGTTGATGTTGTTGATACGGCCTTGTCTTTGAATATTTTAACCGTGTTGATGTTGTTGTGATGCCATCCAGATACTAAAGATTTCCAACTTCGTGTTGATGTTGTTATGCCCATTCGTGTACGATGTTGTTGTGATGCCGATATAAATGCTTTGAAGATTTCCGACCACCGTCGCGATGTTGATGAATGCCAACTTAAGTGTTGAAAGATTTCCGGCCTAGATGTTGATGTTAATGATGGACGTTTACATTATGATGTTGTGATGTTATTGTTGTTGATGATGCTCCACGGCCGCCGTGCTATGATATTATTTATTTATGCGGTGATGCCCATTGCTGATAACGTGATACTGCTTTTATTGATGTTGTATTAGCCTTGTGCTATTATTAATGATGATGTATTAGTGTTATACTAATCCATGTTGATCACGAATGATGATGATGCCATTCAGGCTCCTGCTGTGAATGATGATATTGATGATGAGAAAAACTTCGATGATTTATAGATATTCAGTCGATGTTCGGATGTTGTTGATGTTGTTGGCCTCTCTCTCTCGTGATGATTTGTAGATTACCCTTCTTGTTAAGGAGTGTTGAAATATTATGGCGCAAAGAGTATTCTATTTATTATTGAGTTTTATTCATTAGATCAATCCCTTGTGGATTGATCATGCTCGAGCATTATAATTGACCAAATCCTTTTAAAGTTGGTCAAACCCTAAATATATTATACAAATTGAGGAGTCATTTGGGCCATTTAAAGTAGTTTTACCACTCAAAGACAAGTTAATACACCCGGTGAAGAGACACCTTTCAACACCTACCGGTTTGTATAAATAAAGGAAACTGACGCCTCATTTGTTCACTCTTTCGGCTCCTCATATAGTCATAAGTTTGAAGGAAAGGCTGCCGGTTGCCGAGATGTAGAAGGAGGAGAGAGAAGCGCATTGCTTAGTTTTGGATATTCTCTAGTGTTTGGTTGTCTTGGCATTCATTGGCTATCTATATTAAAGATTTTTTTCTTTGGGTTTCTACTCCCCATGAGAGTTTCTCAAGATAAATGTTGTGCAGCCCATCTTGTGATTGTGTTTCTCTCAGTGATCTATCTATGTTATGGTTATCTAGTAAATTGAAACCTAATAATAGCTCAAAGCTAACAATTTGGATTTGTTGCATGCATGGAAGGAAACAATGCATGCACTCCAGAATCTGTTGCTAATTATTTGGATCTAACTAGAAGCCGATGAAAGTGATGCCCCAAGAGAAATAATCGTCAGAAAATGATGGGATCTGTCCCAATGGAAGTGCCCTAGCTCCCTCTCAAATGGGTTTCAAGGGTTTAGGTTCGCCCTACTTCTCCAATCCTAGCGATCTATTTGCATGGTCAATCCTCCTCAAAACCCTCACGCTGTCAAGATAACTCCACACTATATTTTTTATCTGAATCTGCCTGAATCCTGAACTTGTAACTGGTGTGAATCCTTGAGGAAGGAGCCAATCTTGTACTCTGAAGCCTGATGAAGAATCTAGGTGATTCTTCTTGTATGGATTAGGTGTGTCTTTCAACATCGAAATCGATCAAAGGTGGTGGTTTCCTCAATCCTAAAAACATCAAAAAGTCGCCTAACTTCTCCTCTGGTTCCAATTTTCAAATCGATTCTCAATAATGAGAGGAATTAGGGTTATCCTGCCCTTTATACTTCATTCCCATTCTAATTCCTCTTTCACTTTATTTAATTAAAGTGACTTTTCATGAGTTTTGACTTTCATTATTCTTTAAGTCCATATCACCTTTTCCCACTTTATTACTTAATGTCACTTTCAACTTGGAACTTACGGTATATGACACTAAATGAATTCTTTTATTCCTTTTAATAAAATAAGTGACTTAATGAACTTTAGTCATAAAACCCCTTTTTAATGCGGGAAAGTGATTACTTGGCTTGTAAGTCATTCTCGGACCCCTAAAGTGCCTTTCTCATCATGCAACCTTCGTCGTTTCCGTCGATTCCAACGAGCTATTACATGGAGGTGTTTCCTCCAACAATATGATCCAAATAGCACCTTTAGTGCATTTAATTAATTTATACTCAATAATACCCTTAATTTATGGGAATCGTTGGAATGCCACATAACCAAGAACGAACTGTGCGGAACTGATCTTGATGATGAAATATGGTGAATGGACTAGGTTTGGGCTCATATAACTCCTCCAATTTCTGACCCCACAGTATCCTCTATTTACCCCTCTGGCCAGGCTGGCATAAGCCCATAAGGTCACCTCCAACTACAAAGAAACAAAATCCAGAAAGTAGGGACATTACATATACCAACTACAAGAGTCAAAGCCAGAGCACTTCATTTTCCATTGCCCCATTTATTATGAGATCATGTGTAATAACCCTCCTTACTGCTTGTTGCCGCCTTATACACACACAGGAGGCCCGTGGAAGAAATCTTTCAATCCATTCGGTGTGTCCTTAGCGAAAAATTAGAGTTAAGGTGTTGTAACCTAATCCTCAACTCCTCGTCTAGGAAAGCCAACTCCTATGTGAAGAAGCCAAGGGAAGTAGTCCCTAACAAATATACTACGACTTTTAAGCTAGAATGAAGAAGTGAAATCTAGGAGTTTATTATTTCTTCAAACCATCAACCATAAAACTAAATAAAACATGAACAAACGATACCCACGATATATATATATATAATCAAATGAACATGTACTTGCATCAAAGGATACTGAGAGACAATTGTTAAGTGCAAGTTTCATTTACATTAAATATATAACCAATTATGAAATGAAGCCTATGGCTTTGATGAATGTAAAAATTGAGACCGGTGCATGGCGAGAATGCATTAAGGCAATGTAGTTCGAGTGTTTAGTAAGTAAATTAATGTTCAATTAGTGAAATGGTTTGGGCCTCCTTGGAGGTTAACTCTTTGCTTGACTTTAGGAGAGCTTTGCGAAACCCAAATGGTCTCACCGGTAAAACTCACTCCAAAGTGTTGGATGTCCAAAGCAGGTGGGAAACCCGGTCCCAGGAGAGACCCATGCCACTTCTCAGGTCACTTCAGTTTCCACATCAGTTAACAACTTCGGGGGTTTCCCTAATTAAAACTATCAACCACTTGTGACTGCGTGTGTATGAACTTACTCTCAGTAGATCGAGACAAGCTTCATGGCCCAGAAGGTCGAGGCAAAACGCTTTGGTGAGAATTTGTTTTATTTTATGGCGAGAAAATAAGTGCCAGGCTAATTACTAAATCCTTGTGACGAGGGCCCCTTCGAGGTCGAGGGGATGGTTTTATTTTGCCAACAAGAAAGTAAATGTGAGACTAATTACTAGATCCACTTCATGACCATGCCCCTTTAGAGTGTGAGGATGGTTTATTTTCCAAATTTGAAATTGTTGAATTGAAACTAATCTAACAATTAGTATTCTACTTACAGAATGGAAAATTTGATCTAAGCTATAAATTTTGCAAAAAACCCAGCTCCATAGGAACTGCAGCTCCCCAAGGGGAATGAAGAGAGGGAACTTATAGGCTCACTAATTTTATTATGATATTTGCACAATTCTTAAGGAAGTGACTTGTGACCATTCATTAGGGGTCTGTGCTAATGTTTACAAAGAAATATGAAGTAAAAATGGTGCTCCGTGGGGTCTCGGATGCTCCTAATCAGCCCAAAACAGACAAAGTTTCCTCCTATCTGTTCATCAACCTGCTTGAACAAAGAGATAGATGCCCAAAAACGCTTTGGAAGTGTCTTGGATTTATGAGTCAAAATCCAAAAAAAATTCTAAGTTAAATTTTACAAAAAATTCGGGTCTTTCCTTAGGGTCTTAAAGCTAGTTTCCTTAGGGTCTTTTAGCTGTTATAAAGCGAGGAAAATCAGAGCATTTAGATTGCCAAATATGAAGTTTAGAGAACCTTAAAGGTAAATCAATTTTCAGCCTTTTTATATTTAGAGTAAAAATGCTTAAAAATTTGATTTTTTCTTGAACTAGATCTAGATTAGGATAACAATTTTTTAAAAGAACTCTAGATCACGATCTTTAAATAACACTACTTAGATAAAGAATGATTTGAAATGAAATGTAATCACAAGATAAAGTATAAGCAACAAGTAACCCAAACGATTTTAAATTTCTTGAGAAAAGAGTAAGGAGAGATAATTGTAGCCTTGAAACCCTTAGGCAATGGAGTCTTTTAGATGAGCTAAGGAGGGATTGAGTCTTGAGATCCTTGAAGTTGTGGGAAACAAACAAACTTCTTCACCACTCGAGCTATGAGAACCGTAAGCCTTAAAATCTTTGCACATAAACTTGTTAACAAAATGGTGTCACCTACATAAGAAACTTGAGAGTATGTTAGTTAAAACAAAACACACATACACGTAAATTTCTAAATATAAATGAACAAATAAAATAGGCAAAGGCTAGATAAATCCTATTCTTCCAAGATGATAGCATCCCTTTGAAAGCCAAGATAACAAATTTAGGAGAAAAAATTAAACAAATATCACCTCATAGATCAAACATAGATTGACATCAAATATCCACACACATGCATAGCACACCTTCTTGACCTCCAAAGTCTTTCTTATTCACATATGAAAAGTATTACAATGATAAGTCTCTCACCCAAGCTCCCACTAGCAAATAAGAGAAGAGAGCTCTTTATTTATACAAAAAATGGTGAAGATACCAAGGAGAGAGGCGCATGGCCTCTTCAGCTCCTTGAGGAGGGTGCACCAAGTGTTGAGTAATGAGTGCCAAGTGTGGGATGAGGAGCTTCCACCTCTCCCACATCTAGCTATAACTCAAAGATTTGAGGGCCCAAGGATGCGTCACCTCTCACATTAGTGGGCTGCCATCCCAAGATTTTCCTACTCTCAGAGGTAGCACCTCTCCACATGCACATGTTCAAAACTAAATATTCCACAATCAATCAACCCTCAATCAAGCCAAGTTTGCTCCCTTTGACTCTTAGCTTGACTTTGCCTTTAATTTGTCTTCAATCTTGTCCCCCTTTATCTTTTATTTTACGGCTTGGCTGATTTTATTGAATTAAAATATCTTTTAAGGTTTTGAGAGTAAAATCAATTTTGAGTGATAAAGATCACTAATTTTACTCAAATGGTAGATGAATTAGGTAACATGGGTGCTCTAAGTACAAAAATGAGCATCCCCATGACCAATTGATGCCCAAATACTTACTTTTTAAAGTATCTTTATTTTAATTAAAATTGCAGTGCAGCAATTTTTTAATTAGCTGAAAAAATTAAAAATCCTAGGGGACTTAGCCCATTTCCATAAGACTTTCTAGGAGGGATGTTTAGCATGGTAATATACTTCAGACACTAAGAGCTTAGATCCATGCTCAAGCTAAACCATGGGCATATACTTTGGCTCTGGAGGGATTGAGTGAAAAAAACTCGTAAATTACTCTAAATGCTGACGGAAAAATATAATTAGTAAGAGAAAAACACTCAGCAGCCAACTCACGCTTAGGACTTAAGGTGGCTAAGACCTTTTACAAACTCATCCTTAAACACCTCTTATTACAATTTTATGGAAATGTGATATGGGGTAGATGCTTTTAGACCATTTGAATTTCTGAACTTCTGAATTTGAACAAATGATGTTCAAACTTTGGCGGCTCGTTGGAAGTCCATCTTATTCTTTAACTGATGGATAACACTGCTGATATTAATTTCTGTTTGCTACTATGGAATTCACTGATTATTTGGCTTAGGACTTTCATCAAGCAGTTTGGCTTATATACTTAATTTCCAGCAAAACCCTTTTTTTTTTATGTTTTTTGGTTGAAAGGTTTTGTCAAACACTTTGTTGTCACACTCAAAACCCAATGTAAAACCCTCTGGCTGCTACTATTATGTTTATGGTCTGCTTGTTGGTTTTTTTAATGTGTTTTCCAATGTATACACAAGGGTTTGATGCCAAAGAGAGTTTATATATTGCATACAATTTTAAGACAGCCAAATGGCAAATGCAAATAACTTAGCCAACTAATTACAGCAGCAAATAAACACCAAAATCAGATCTGATTTATTTATGATTACAATTTTTTATGGAAAATGTAGAGTAACAGGGTGGTCTTTTTGACCGGCTGAACTTCTGAACTCTGAATTTTGAACAAATGATGTTCAAACTTTGGCGGCTCGTTGGAAGTCCATCTCAGTGCAACTTTGATGGATAACACTGCTGATATTAATTTCTGTTTGCTACTATGGAATTCACTGATTATTTGGCTTAGGACTTTCGTCAAACAGTTGGCTTATATACCCAATTTCCACTGTAAAACCCCTTTTTTTGTTTGTTGTAGTTTATTTATGGTTCAGAGTTTTTGTCAAACACTTTGCTGTCACACTCAAAACCCAATGTAAAACCCTCTGGCTGCTACTATTATGTTTATGGTCTGCTTGTTGGTTTTTTTAATGTGTTTTCCAATGTATACACAAGGGTTTGATTGCCAAATATAGTGTATATATTGCATACAATTTTAAGACAGCCAAATGGCAAATGCAAATAACTTAGCCAACTAATTACAGCAGCAAATAAACACCAAAATCAGATCTGATTTATTTATGAGCTGACCTGTTACAAATTTTAGTTGCAATTGGAATCTAGATCGACCCCTCCAATAGAAGTACAGCCCTTCCACACCGCAAATATGGCCTCCACGGCCTCCCTACTCAAAGTACAACCTCCACAAAGGAATGGCAGCCCCAATAGATGAAAATCGGCCCTCCTACAGCCAACTCAGCCCCAATAAAAGAGATCACGGCCTCCCAAGAGCACTCAGCCCCTACCAAGGATGATTTGACCTTTACCAAGGAGAACACGGCCCAACAGAAGAGAACACGGTTGTTGGAAGAGGAACTCGGTCTCCACACCAAGGAATTTGGCCTGCATAAACAAGAATAACCTCCAAAAGTATAGCTCGACCTCCACAAATTAATTTGTCTTCCACAAAAACCCCAATCTGCTGCAATGAGTGAATCAATCCCCTCAACAATGAACCCTGAAAAATCTGAGTATTGTCTTCAGCAATAAAATCCAATGAAGAACCTGAATGATACTTCCTCTTGATTGGCTAGGGTGGAATCTTTCACCAATGAAACCAACTCTCCACAAGGGTTTTGCTACAAAACCCTCACAAGCCACAAGAGCTCTCTCCAAATCAATTTTTAGAAAATATGATCAACATAATGAGAGAAATGAGCCCCCATCTCTCTTTTATCCTTCTCACCTTTTTGTTGACCCTTTTACCTTTTTACCTTCACTTAAAAGATTAAAGTGACTTTATAAGGTTTTATTCATTTTATTCTCCACATCACTTTTTAATTACGCAATGTCATTTTATAATGTTGTTTTTTCCTCTAAATGACATCAAACAATTAATCTATTAATTCCCTTTTTTAATCGACTATGGCCTCCGGGAATCAGATAGACCACTAAGTCGTCCCCCTAGAGCGATCATTTGGAAGGGGGCATTGCATCAGGGAGCGGTTTCATTGCTTATTTAGGGGGACTCGGACCCTCACGAGCTTCTTCAGGTATCCAAATCAGCGGTGCTTAGCGTTATACATATAGGAGGCCCTCAGACTCCGAGCCCATACTTTTCAACCTCCTTTGAGACCAGACCCTATCAAGTGGATCACTTCCTTCTTCCCAATGCTACCCTCAGGAAGGGGCACTAAGAGACTGACTGACACCAATGCAACCCCAAACTCCAGATCAGTGCGAACCCATGGGACCTTTCCTTTTCCTACGAGATTTCAACAACATGGCCAGACCAGATCCCCTCCCAGGAGACGGATGAGATCCCCCAGACCTCATCGGTGCACTACCTCTACCAATTAGCAGCACAGCGGATGATCTAGACACCCCACCAGGTCCCCCTCGGGACAACCGACTATATGCAGCTTTCTTCATTCAGCCTCGGATGGTAGGAGAGATGGATCCACTCCATGACAGATCTACTTCCTTCCTTCTGGCTCATATTATCCTTGGATCTTCTTCTCCTTCGATCCACTACATCATCAATGCAAGTTTCTGTGCTCGGGGCCGAGGGTTCTTCATGCCTCGGGGTAAATCTCACTTTCTACTACTCTACCTTATTGCACTTTACTTTCTACATCTCGCCTTTTATAGGAGACCTTTTGGTACTCCTACATTGTATTGACATCATTGTACTCAGTAGTCCCTCTGACCTACTTTTGTGGTCATTAGTCGGACATTAATAAAATTATCTTATCTGAGACATCTTTAAAGTCTTTGGAATGAGGGAGCTACTGGATGACCAAAGGTTATAGCTTTCCCTTTCTATCACTAGAGTGAGAGGCCATAAGTGAAATCCCTCTAAGTTACCACACTCTCACTTGTCCACCACTAGCTCATTGAGGTACAATCCCATTCATGATCCGATAACCCTCCAACCCCGCACTTTTCATGCTTATTTTCGGTAATGAATGAAGCCAGTGGGGAGGGAAATTTAATTCACTTCGATTTGAAAATCTTTCCATTTTCTTTGGTTTTGAAAGGTACGTGAACCCAACAGTTGTGGCACTGAAGGTGAAACCTATCGATCCAACTTCGTTGTAACATCCTGCAATGTTAACTTCTTCTTCTCACAAGAGAACAACAAAAACTTCTTCTTTAGGTTTAGAATGAAGGTCCCCAATGTTTCTATCCAGAGCGAACCCAAAATTATGTCAACACCTTATTTATACATAGTTGTAACATTGAATTGGGATATGAATTTATAATCATCAATTGTCAGTTGTAGGTCCTTAATTTCATATTGTTCCTTGCCAAAAGTGCTTTTCTTTTCAATTATACTGGACTCTGGGATTAATATTTGATTTGCCAAGTCAATGTTTATGTAGTTTTCCTTCTCATTTAGACAAAGTTGGGTGCTAATCTCTTTTCCCTGAATAGTCCCTTTGAATTTTATTATTGTAAAGGATGGGGTTGAAATACCTTTACAAGAAAACCTTCCCTTTTTTTACTAAGATCCATAACTTCGCCAAGCTTAAATACTTGGAACTTTAATTACTCCTTTAATAAAATTCTTAATATGTTTTTGAAATTTGATTTATATTCTAGGTAGGTGTTCTTGGACTTCTCTTAGTACCCTCTTGATAACTTTTTTTTATAATAAAGGTACTCTTATACCACCTTTATGAATTACTTCCCCGATTCTGAAATAGCTACCCTCCCTTATTAATATCACTTTCACTTTGATATATAATATATATTATATAAATATACTTTGTTAGCAAGATTGTGCACCGTGTTACCTTTTGAATTTGATAATTCTCTTTTTGACCCAATTATGGGTCGTGGCACTCGAAGTGGACAACATGATTCCTTGATATTCCACTTCACAATTCTCAAAAATGGTACCCAGGCTTCCTCAATGAATGCAAGGTTTTTCAACAAATGAATTCCTAACAACAACGCCTGCAATTTCACCTTAGTATTTTAATACTTTGAACGAACTTAATTATATCACGGGATTTTGTAACTTCTTGACATTTATATGCCTACACTTGGTCATATTCAGCGACCATCTTGTAATCTCTTCAAAACGGTGGCTTGAAATGGTATCCACGGGAAAGAATTTTTGTACATTCATGACTTAATAAATAGCGTGATGATTAAGTGCTTGTGAATTCAGTGTCTGGACATTAACCATGGTTTGAATCTCTCCAAACTAACTGCACATCAAAGTCTATTTTAATAGAATCTTGGTTTTTTGTGCCAGCAAAGAAGGGAGTGGCGAACATAATTAGCAATGTGCACCTTCTATTAGGATCAATTTTTTTAACCCTGTTTCCCTTTTTTATTATTTTCCTACCACCACTCCAGTGACTCGACCTCCTGATTAACTTTGAAAATTTAGAATAGGTATCTTAATTTATGTTGTCAAGCAATTATGTGTGTCATGCCTGAGTTATTCTCTTTGTCCTTATATTTTGTAGAAAAACAACAAGGTCACAGTTATCGAAGCATGAAACCCTGCCGTGAGGATGTACC
>SNQJ01S0105701.1:13614-29934 GCA_010110895.2 Picea sitchensis | reverse complement strand
TTGCAACATGGTTTTAAGGACCTTGTTGACTGCCTCTACTTGTCCATTGGACTGAGGATAGTAGGGGGAGGTGAACTCATGGGAGAATCCTAACCGGGAGGAGAGTTCGATGAAGATTTCATTCTCAAAGTGTTTCCCATGATGAGAGACTAACTGTAGTGTGACCCTAAAGCAGGAGATGACATAATTAAAGAAAAAAATTTCTACAGTGTCAGCGATGTTGTTGAAGGTGGGCATAGCTTCAGCACACTTGGTGAAGTAATCGATTGCCAAAATAATGTACTTGTGTCCATTGTTGGATGGAGGGTTACAGGTCAAGAAGTCAATGCCCTATTTTCAAAAGGGGTCGGCGGTGATGACTAGGTGTAAAAGAGCGGGAGGCGCTCGGGCTTTGTGGCCATAAAGCTGGCATTTATCATAATGTTTCATGGCATGGATACAATTGTGAAACAATGTGGTCCAAAAGTAGCCTACTCGAATGATTTTCTGGGTGGTGGACATCCCTGAGAGATGGCCTCTGCAAGCACCACTATGGAAATCACTGATAATTTTGTGAGTTTCGTCGATGGTCAAACATCGACGAAGGATGGTGTCGACCCCTCATCGATATAAGATGCCACTGATAAGGAGATATCGAGGGGCTTGATGGTGAATATGCCAACGATCGTCCCTGGAGAGGTGATGTCCAAACTTCTATCTTTCGAGGTAGACGAGGAGGTCGTCCTACTAGGGATCATCTGAGGGGTTGTAGAAGAAGTGTTCGTCGACGAAGCCTATATTGACGGGTGAACTGGTAGTATATGAGGGAAATGTCATAATGCGTTCGGTGACTATAAGGGATTTCTTTCTCTCGGGTGTTGAAAATACGAGGTCGTACTCGTGAAGGATGACGATCCATCGGCAAAATTTACCATTAATTTGTCGACGACTGAGCAAGTATTGCATTGGGTTGGAATCTTCTTTGACTTTGGTAGTGCGAAGAAGGATGTAATGGCACAGTTTCTGGACTACAAGGACAACTGCAAGGGCGTGTTTATCTTCGTTATTGTACTTTAGAGGTGGTCCTAAAAGATTTTTACTAATATGGTAAATGACATGCTCACAACCATCATCCCCTAATTGAACGAGAACTACTGCCACTAAGATGGCTGAGGCCGATAAGTATAGGATATATTCGTGATTATAGTCAGGTGGACTAATCAAGGGGGCATTGGAGAGCGCCTCTTTTAAATCATCAAAATCAGTTTGGGCATGTTCATCCAATTGGAATGGGATATCGTGACACAATAAACGAAGGAAACCATGTACACGAGTGGCATAATCAGGGACAAAGCATCGTAGAAAGTTATCTTTTCCTTGTAGGATTTGGAGTTGTCATAAATTCCAAGGTGGTGGAATTTTGGTGATGGATTGGACCTTGAGGGGGTCAACGGTGATGCTACATTGGGAAACGATGAACCCAAGGAGGCGGCCGATGGTGACACAAAATCTGCACTTAAGGGGGTTCAAGCATATTTTTTTACTGACGACACCTATGAAAGATGATGCGTAAGTCATCTATATGTTAAGTACATTTCTTATAGCGAGCAGTGATATCGTCTAAGTAGGCAAGGATGATGCAAGCTAGATCATGAAAAATGTATGTCATGGCCCATTGGAATGTCGCACTAGTATTCTTGAGGCCGAAAGGCATGACACGATACGAAAAAGTACCCCAGGGATTAGTGAATGCGGTTTTGTACTGATCAGTTGGGCGAACCGGGGTTTGGTTATAGCAAGAGAAACTATCCATGAAGGAAAAAGCCTTGTGGATTTCACAATCATCGATAATTTTTTCTATAAAAGGCAGTGGAAAATTGGCTTTGGGACAAGCGTGATTGAGATCACGAAAGTCAATGCAGACGCGAATAGTGCCTTATTTTTTGTTGACAGGGACGGGGTTGGAGACCCATGATGTATATGCAATGGGGTATATGAACCCTACAATGCGTAATTTTTCAATCTCGACTTTGATGGCCGCTGCTTTGGATGGGTGTAATGGACATTGCTTTTGTCGTACAGGGGTGATATCAGGCAATGTGTCTATCCGATGTTTGACAATAGAGGGATTGAGGCCAGACATCTCTATGTATGACCAGGAAAAAATGTCCCGGTATTCGTGGAAGAGATATGTGTAGGCTATGAGTTCTTTAGGAGAGCATGCAGCGCCAATGATGATTTCCTCTACGTATAGCTGAAATACATCAATGTTTCTTCTACTAAGAGTATCATTGTAACAAAAGAGCGTTGAGAGGAATTGTAAGAGTTACCCATTGGAGGGAGAGGGGAACCTATGGGACCCAAACCTTTCGCTAGGTGTGGAAAAAATAAAATTGTGTACAAATGAGGCGGGCATGCCCCATGATCGTGTCATGTAACTAAAAAATGTGCAAGACAATAATTGAAGTGGTATGTTGATGTAGATAACTGCAACGCCCTCTAGGATAGTTTGATAATGGAAGAGGACGATTTTGATGGTGAACATACTCTGAAAAGAGGCAATGACACTTGTAAGAAGTGTCGATAATTCACAAGCATTGATAGCTCAACAAATTTCATAGGTCTTCGGCAAATATAAAAAAAACTGCAATAGTCATAAAGTAAGACCCACCGTAACATGAGATAGAGTTGAAGTCGAATGTTATGGGTCTCAATGAAAATAGAGAACAATGGTGGTTTTCCCTGTGTCATTCCTAGACTCTTCATTGTAAAGGGAATGAGAGTCAATATATTGTCGCCTTTCTAGAAATTGTACTGATGTTGACAGAAAGGGAGACACGACTCCGAGAAGCAAAGGGCTTCATGAAATCCACTAGATGAGAACAAGAACTGATGAGGTGCATGGACGAAGTCAATATGCGGTGAGACTCAAGACTTCCCTTGGTTGGGGATATATGTGAAGTATGAGTGGAAGTAACCATGAAACTGAATCTAGTGTTAGGGGGATGACTAGACGTGGGTTAAATTGTGCCAGAGGCATGAAAAAGTGGACAAACTCAGAGATCATAGGTATATGGACCATGGGATACTCGAATTTTATCGATGAGGTCAATAAGGGTAAGAGGTAAAAAATTCCCCAACCAAGGGTGACAGGGGTTGCGTTTCCAGAAAAAAGAAGGTCACTAAGGGAGACAACAAAAAACGATGTAAATGTGGGAAACAAAGGCTTTTTACAATTACCAAATGAATAAATAATAATTTGAGATAAGTGTGCAGATACAGAAACAGGTGCCCCAGTGAAATATGGCTTGGCCTGTGATGGTCTCAGATGTCATAGATCATCCTACGATATCCCTATAGCGGGATGGACTATCGTCAAGATTTTGATATGGTGGTTTGGGACAACAGAGGTATGTTGACATATTTGGTGTTTTTATTTTTAGATAGTATCACATATGGTTTATGTATGAATGGATGTTGATGCTATCATTTGTTTGTTGTGTGTGTAGATGTGGGGCTCTGAGGCCGGGAGATGGAGCTAGTTATAAAGTTGGCTCATGAGGGGCCAGTGAGACCACCGCGAGAAGATCCACAAGTAGGCTAGAGACATCGGAGGGACGAGGTGGGTGCGAGGCCAGCAGATGTGAATAGAGTTGGTAGGATACGACATTATGATGACCCTGGTGCAAGGCCTTCATGTTCACCTTCTACCAAGGCTAGCGAGGTGTTTGAGGACTTATGTCGTCGATTGGAGGTGGTGTTATAGGGAGTGCCTGAGGGAATGTGGACCCATATCCAGGATGAGGGAGTCCTGGAGCAGTGTGTGGACCTTCCGATGGAGTTGTGAACCTTGATCCGCAGAGCAGCGGTGGCAGCAACAACGATGATAAGGCAACTGCCACCTGGACCGGGTGGATGGCCAACTGGTGGAGCCTCGTCTTCTAATAGAGGACCTAGTGGAGGTGCTCTAGAGGCACCATGAGTGATCAATATATTTATTTTATTTTATAGATGACTGTGAGCCTATATGTATAAGGTAGTCTAACACCTATTTTTGTACCTATAGGGATGAGGTGATTCACCGACCTACAAGCGATGTACATGTTATACTATTTTTTTAAACATTGATGGCATGTTGATCGATATATATATATATGGATATACATTGTTTGGATATTTGTGATGTTCACATGTGATGATGTTTTGTGATGTTTTTTATGATGTCTAATCTATATGTTGTGACATACTTTCAATGGTTTATGTATGTGTAAAAGTAGCTTGATGTGATAAATGCCTGTCTAACACTAGGTTAGCCATATTATCTACTATTTGATTTTTCGTGGAATATGTGTAAATGTGATTGAATCAAAATGTCGAGATAAAAGTCTAACTTGCAGTTATTTGCATAAGAGGTATGGATCATGGACACGATACACATTGTTGACCTGCAGGACGATGATCTGGGAATCTAGGAAGACGCTGAGGTGGCGAATGTGACGGTGACTGGCCTCGGTAAGTAGACCAATGATGACTATGTATTCTGCTTGGTTGTTGGTTGCTGAGCACAAACATATGCCTTTGGAGTGGAGTAGTTCATGTGAGGGGGAATAGAGGGCCCAAGCGGCCGAAGCAAGATTTTGTGTCCAACAACTAGCTCCATCAACATAACTGATGTGGTAGGCCAATGGAGGAGGCATCTGTCAATAACAAAAATCGTAGATCAACCATAAGGCATGGAGGGAAAAAAAGAAGATTAAAAAATGCTACAAAACGTGTACAAAAAGAAAAATCCTAGTGTATAATGACTACGCTCAGGTGTAAAATTTATTTAAGTACAACCCGTTGATGGGTTCTTTAAGAGGGTATCCTTTGGGAGAGACCACAATGTAGGTGCCTTTAGTGAGGCAATGTTGAAAGATGTAGGGTCCATGCCATAACAACTCAAATTTTTCATGGCCGAGGGTATTGTGGGCGATATCGTAGGCAAGGGTGAGGTCTCCTTCCTTAAATGAACGAAGGTTGACATGGAGGTCAAAGGTGGCCTTTGACCAATTTTTAGCTGCATCATTGTTTTGTAATGAAGACCGACAATATTCATCCAGTGACTATAAGTTCAGTACAAAAAAGGCACTGTTGGTTTGGGGCAGTGTCAAGTAACAGCTCAATAGCGATGTGTAAGGTGGGAATTTCTCACTCGATGGGGAGAGTGGATTTGACCTCATGGATGATATGGAAGGGTGTAAAACCAGTGGTAGTTTTAACTACTGTGTGATAAGCCCACAGTGTTGAAAACAACATATAATTCCAATTGGTCTTATGTTTATTGATAGTACGTTGCAACATGGTTTTAAGGACCTTGTTGACTGCCTCTACTTTTCCATTGGACTGAGGATAGTAGGGGGAGGTGAACTCATGGGAGAAGCCTAACCGGGAGGAGATTTCGATGAAGATTTCATTCTCAAAGTGTTTCCTATGATTAGAGACTAACTGTAGTGAGACCCTAAAGCAGGAGATGACATAATTAAAGAAAAAAAATTCTACAGTGTTAGCGATGTTGTTGAAGGTGGGCATGGCTTCATCCCACTTGGTGAAGTAATCGATTGGCAAAATAATGTACTTGTGTCCATTGTTGGATGGAGGGTTACAAGTCATGAAGTCAATGCCCTATTTTCAAAAGGGGTCGGCGGTGATGACTGGGTGTAAAAGAGTGGGTGGCGCTCGGGCTTTGTGGGCATAAAGTTAGCATTTATCATAATGTTTCATGGCATGGATACAATTTTGAAGCAATGTGGGCCAAAAGTAGCCTTCTCGAATGATTTTCTGGGTGGTGGACATCCCTGAGAGATGGCCTTTGCAAGTGCCACTATGGCAATCATTGAGAATTTTGTGAGCTTCATCGATGGTCAAACATCGACGAAGGATGGTGTCGACCCCTCATCGATATAAGATGTCACTGATGAGGAGATATTGAGGGGCTTGATGGCGAATACGCCAATGATCGTCCCTGGAGAGGTGATGTCCAAACTTCTATCTTTCGAGGTAGACAAGGAAGTCATCGTACTAGGGATCATCTGAGGGCTTGTAGAAGAGGTGTTCGTCGGGGAAGTCTGTATTGATGGGTGAACTGGTAGTATCTGAGGGAAATGTCATAATGCGTTCAGTGATTATAAGGGATTTATTTCTCTCGGGTGTTGAAAATTTGAGGTCGTACTCATGAAGGATGACGATCCATCGACAATATTTACCATTAATTTGTCGATGACTGAGCAAGTATTGCATGGGGTTGGAATTTGCTACGACTTTGGTAGTGCGAAGAAGGATGTAATGGTGCAGTTTATGGACTACAAGGACAACTATAAGGGTGTGTTTATCTTTGTGATTCTACTTTAGAGGTGGTCCTGAAATATTTTTACTAATATAGTAAATGACATGCTCACAACCATCATCCCCTAATTGAACGAGAACTCCTGCCACTAAGATGGTTGAGGCCGATAAGTATAGGATATAGTCGTGATTATAGTCAGGTGGAATAATCAAGGGGGCATTGGTGAGCGCCTCTTTTAAATCATCAAAAGCAGTTTGGGCATGTTCATCCAATTGGAATGGGATATTGTGACGCAATAAATGAAGGAAACCATGTGCATGAGTGGCGTAATCGGGGACAAAGCATCATAGAAAGTTATCTTTTCCTTGTAGGATTTGGAGTTGGCATAAATTCCAAGGTGGTGGAATTTTGGTGATGGATTGGACCTTGAGGGGGTCAACGATGATGTTGCATTGGGAAATGATGAACCCAAGGAGGCGGCCAATGGTGATGCAAAATACACACTTCAGGGGGTTTAAGCATATTTTTTTACTGACGACACCTATGAAAGATGACGCGTAAGTCATCTATATGTTAAGTGTGTTTCTTATAGCGAGCAGTGATATTGTCTAAGTAGGCAAGGATGATGCAAGCCAGATCATGAAAAATGTATGTCATGGCCCATTGGAATGTCGCACTGGCATTCTTGAGGCCGAAAGGCATGACACGATATGAAAAAGTACCCCAAAGATTAGTGAATGCAATTTTGTACTGATCGGTTGGGTGAACCGGGGTTTGGTTGTAGCCAGAGAAACTGTCCATGAAGGAAAAAACCTCGTGGCTGTCACAATCATCGATAATTTTGTCTATAAAAGGCATTGGAAAATTGTCTTTGGGACAGGCGTGATCGAGATCACGAAAGTCAGTGCAGACGCGAATAGTGCCTTGTTTTTTGTTGACAGGGACAGGGTTGGAGACCCATGATGTATATGTGATGGGGTATATGAGCCCTGCAACGCGTAATTTTCAATCTCAACTTTGATGGCCACTGCTTTGGATGGGTGTAATGGACATTGCTTTTGTTATACATGGGTAATATCAGGCCATGTGTCTATCCGATGTTTGACAATAGAGGGATTGAGGCCAGACATCTCTATGTATGACCATGAAAAAATGTCCCGGTATTCGTGGAAGAGATATTTGTAGGCTATGAGTTCTTCAAGAGAGCATGCGGTGCCAATGATGATTTCCTCTATGATTCCAGGTTTGATGGAAATATCAATTTTGACAGTGGGGGAAATCTTAGCCATGTTTCCTTCTTCAAAAGCATCGGGGACAGGGATAGGGTTATTGAACCATTCTATATGCCTTGATGGGATAAAACCTTTAGTTTCGATCACGTATATGGAGTCTTGACTCGGGGGCTCAAAGGATTTCTGCGAGAGAAAGAGTGTTCTGTGATGGAGAGCATTCCATGGGCAATCGGGGGTAGTTAATTCCTCGAGGATTTCTTCGTCGCAGTGGAACTAGTGAGAATATAAGGGATCCCGGGGAGTAATATTGGTGGATGTCAGTGTATGATTATCTTCTGGTAGTGAAGATGTAGGGGAGGCGCAAGGAGGTAGTGATGGTTCGCTCAACATAAACCAGATATCGATATACTAGGGGTTGAAAATTGTAGTCGGGTGTAAGATTTTCGTGAGGAAATGAACGGGAGAATTGGGGGGATTTGGGGGAAAATACTCATATAATCTATTTGTGAACCATGGAGGAGTGGGAAGTGTGTCAGGTTCAGGAGAGAAAATATGAACAACATCAAAGGATGGAGTAGGGATAGTCACAAGGACCTTTGGCTGTGAGGTAGGTGTAGGATTCTAAATAAGGGCTATCAGGAACAATTGGTGATGGAGAGTTCTCAGAGGATTCTTTAGGTAGGAGCTCTACGACCAGTGTGACGTCACGAAGTGAAGAAGCCTCGGTGGGAGGAATGGTATCTCCAGTGCTAGTTATGTTGGAGGAGATGATGCATACTTGAGTTGAGGGATGTATGAGCAGGGGTTCTCTGTGGTATGTCCCTAGCAAGGATGGATATTTTAAAATGTGGTGGCCTATCTCGACAAGTGGGTAGACGTTGGGATTAGTGTGGACAAAAGGAAAGATGTTATCGATGTTGGAGGAAGGGTTAGGCTCGTAATGTGAAGCCTGATCGATGGTGATGATCTTCCCATTGTGGGGGAACATCATCATTCGAAACAAAGAAGAGGCTATTGCCTTCATAACATACATGTATCTACATCTGAACAAGATATTTTAATCGAGCGGGGCATCGATAACTTCAATGTCGATAAGGATGGTTTTTCCCCCAAGTTCGATGGGGACATTTTGAAAGAGCCCTTCAGGAGAGGATGGTCTTCCGTCGTAATATCTCAAAGTGATGGTGGATGGTATTATCTCGTGAGAGACAAGTTTCTTCCATACAGTTTTGGACATGATGCATGTGGATGCACCTTCATCGATTATGCATCGATGAACTGTGATGTTCCAAATTTTGACTAGTATCTGGAAAGATACCAAAGCGAGGAGATGGGGCTCTCCATAATCTAGATCAAATGTGATGATTCTAGTATTATCGGGGTCAACTACTCCCAGGAAGGAGAGTAAGGACTTCTGTTGAGTGGAACAGGTTTGGAGAACTTCCAAGACTAACATGGTGGCGGGGGTTTGTGCTAGGTCATCAACCAAATTGTAATTGTGTGCTTCCCTAGCCTGAGGGTTGTTGACATTCCGACATAAGGGGATACGAGGAATACGAAGGGGGGTCTCAGTGTTTGGGTGCAAAATCATCAAAGTTGGTCCCGTTGTAACCAGAACTACATCCAATGTGGTGGGAGTAGATTCAGGGGCACGCTGTATTGACGACTGTGCGTTTGTAGAATAACTTCCTCTTCACTAGTGAGGAGGATAGTGTGATCCACAGGGGTGCTAGGGATTTGATATTGTCTCATATGTGGTTGGGCAGGGTGCATCTTTTGTTGGGTGTTCATCACACCTTGGTGTGGAATCGGGTTTTGCAACACCGTCGGGGGTGGTTGTTGCACATACTATTGTGGGGCTTGCTGGGGGGCAGGCGGTGCTGGGGGATGGGGTCTGTTCATGGATTCTTTCATCTGTTTAAAGTCAACAATTTGTGGGCAATGGTGAGTATGATGGCCATACTCACCGCAAAGGGAACAAGGGAAGTTTGTCTGGAGGTTGTTGTTATTCTTCCCTTGGCATTTGTTGTTACTGCCCCCCTGGGGGTTCTGGTTTCCTTGATTTTGATTGCCCCCAATAGGTTGGTTTTGTTGGGGGTTATTTCCTCCTAGTGTGGGATTATTATTGTTTCATTTTTTTACTTTCTTTTTGGCATTATTCGACTGATGGGACAGATTTGTTGTATTCAGTTGTTCAAAATTTTGAAACTGCTTAATGGGAGAGGGGTGAACAAAGTTAACCTCGGTGTGTGGCTACCTTGGTGGTGGGGCCATGGGTTGGGGAGGGCCAAGAAATGGAAAGTACATATTATTTTGTGGAAATGATCCATATGGTACATATGAACGTGTGATGCTTTGACTAGTGCTCAGGGTGTAAGTTGAGGTAGAGGGGGTACCATAACTTGGTTGTATAGACGAACGCATCATGGGTGTTGATGTGGGTCCACTTGTGGGTGGAGGGGGTACCATAGGGTATTTTCGTTAGTAAGGGGGAGGAGGGTAATAAGGGGGTACGTCGTATATCAGTGGATGGTGGGGTGTACCATACATGGGTGGGGGTTGGATGTACATATTGTGGTGTGTTGTGGTACCAATCAATCCGTCCGCTGAGTGAGACATCCCAAGTTTGTCTTGGCCAAATGGTACGGGTCTTGGGATGTCAGATAGTATTGTGTATAAGTATCCCGACTGCACGTAAATGAGGTCATACTGTTGAGCCTTGCTGATGGATTCCTCTTCAAATTGGTGGAAGGTGGAGGCCACATCCTTATCAAGGAGGGAGACAAGTGATCTGAGAAACCAATTGAGGCATTGTTGCTTGGTGGTTTCTACTTTGCATAAGCTACATCGCCGATGCCATTCGTGAATGTGGTCAGCGATATGTGTGGTTGAGGTTTGTTTAAACTTCGACAGAAGTTTGAGACCATTTTCATGGTGGATTGGTAGTTGAAAGAAGGTAAAAATTGCTTTGGCCAATGATTCAAAAGTCACATGGGACCCTAATTTTTCATCTACATACCACTTGGTTGATGGGCCAATGAGTGTGTGTTGGAATAACCTTAATCAGATGGAGTCGTCCATGATGTTGTTTGAAGAGCACCATAAGTGGAAAGTCATGACATGGTTGGCAGGGTCATCTCCCGCCTTTCCTTCAAATTTTGGGATGTTTGAAGGTAGTTTAGTGGGCATTGCAGATCATGTGGGGTCATGCAATATAGGATCATTTGTGATCTTGCTTAGATATGGTATGTTGAGGGAGGCCAAGTATGGAATATAGAGTGGTGGTGGAGGATTAGTTCTAGCCATGGTGTGAGTGGTTTGTGTACCTAACCCATGAGGGGGGCTAGGTGGCGTGGTACTTCCTCCTTGGGAAGAAGCGTTCCCCCCACTTCCTTGTAAACGAAAGCTAGTAGACGGTTGACCTTGGGAAGTGGACCCAAGTAAAGTGGAACCAAGAAAATTTGATCCCAAGATAGTAGCACTCACGGGGGTGTGAGAGGGTTGAGCCGATGAGTTGGTAAGACTAGGAACTCCTCCTCAAATAGGAGAGATTTCACAAGAGTTTGGAACGATAGGGGTTTTGTGGATCCCCTATGATGTCCGACTAGCAAAAGGAATGTGCAACTAGTGATGAGAGTAATAAATGAACAAGAGACTTTGTATAACTTGGATCTTCACAATATATCTCACAATCGTTTTGTAATCAAAAGATCATCATACATAAATCAATTTGATAAAGAAGCATATATGTGGGTAGGTGGATTTTTTCCGCGTGGGAGGAAAAAGAAAACAAATGCTCATGTCCTAAAAGATGTAATGTCCTTCCTCTCAAATAGCATTGGACCTTCCAATAGTACTCAACAGAGGAACTAGTGAAGGATGAAACAAACAGTTATAATGAGGGGTAGATGGTGCATATCCTAAAAGAGTTGGCAATATTTCCCAATAGCCACAGAAAATATGATCAAGGGGCAATTGCAGCCCACAATTGCCACCTAGGTAGATGTCCTAAAATTTTGTCACTAGGTACCTTGATGAAAGTGAGCCATTTAGATTTTCATCCTCATAAATGGGTCACGGGTTGGATCCCTTCCAAGAGGTGGATGCCTCAAGGGGGGACTCACAGAACAACTGGACCTCGGCCTTCGACCCTTCATGGGTATCTCCCTGCCTTATGGTGTTGGGAACACTTGACTTGGAGGATTTAAATTTCCCTATTTGAAAACTTCTAATGTTTGAAGATGTGAGAACCAGATAACGGGGAGTTATTTGGATGCCTATCCCCGATATCCTACCTAGACTAAAAAAATTCTTTTGGCACCTCCTGTGGAGGAAAACTTAGTGAGTTTTTAGAAAAAAATTAGATGTGGTTGTTTGTGAGATTGGGGGTTTGGCACAAACGTCACCCCGGGGGCGTCCGCGAGCACCAGGACCTTCTTCTACTAGGCCCGACGAGTCAAAATACTCTCCAACCCCCTGTCGGGAGTCCTCAATGCCCACAGGTTTTCCTTGTGATCTCCCTTCTACAAATTGGGAAATCGGAATTCGCGAATCCTTTGATTGCGTGTCTCTCACTTCACGATTCCGTAAAGTCCGATGCAAGTCAACGTTGACTTCCCCTCAGCTATCGGAACTTCTTCCAATTGGGAAATCGCTATTCGCGATGTCAACAATTTAAATTCCCAAACTCTGAACCCCGATGAGCCGATTCTCCGATACACGTGTGGACTGGACCCCTCCACCTTTTATCCGTCTATCAGGATTTTGGAGCTCGCGGGATCGCGAATCCTGATATCAATGAACTCGGGACTTGTTGCTCCCCGATCCCCGATATGATGCCACCTGTACTCCACCAGCACCTGTGGTCCCACACTGTCACAACACCATCGGGATATCGCGGATTCGTGAATCCAACCCACAAGTGTTCTCTGTCATTGAGAAACCCGATTTGTCGATTCCCGACTCCTCGGGATCTCTGGACACGTGTCTCCCACGATCGACGGTCCTGAACCTATCGGGATATCTCCCCTCGCGATATCGCTACTTCCGCTCCAGTGAATTGGTGCTTCAACTCACGATGTGCCGATACGCGATGCCACGGGTAGATCTAATGGTCCCTGTGGCCCCGATCGATGGCTCCACTTCCTTCTGAACTTCGAACCTATGAATGTTCGAGCTTTAAGCTCCTTGCAGCTCTGCAAGATCTAACAACCCTCGTTTCTTCGTGGAATCTCTCCAGAAGATTTCAACTGTCCATCTCTCCTTTGATAATTCTTGTGAGATGAATCAAGCGCTTCCTCCGTGAAGACTTGTTACCTGCTCCCCAACCTGTGATGCTTCACTCGGCTTTCCACAACACGCTTGCACTTCTCCTTTCGGTGGTCTTATAGGCCTATTTCTCCTGAGCTTGTCAAATCTGACTTCTTCAGAGACTTGGCATCCACTTCCCGTGTTCGGCCTTCAACAACTCTCAAAGTGTTGAGTCTTTCGGACCCTATGCACTTACGGCCACAGTAATCTATACCTTCTTTTGCTCAGATTGGTCACTGAGACTTCAAGTTCAGTCTGCACTTCTCCTGCACGACTCTACCAACCCAAACCAACTTCTGGGTGAGTGAGAATGAGGGTTTATCTGTCGAGCCTCATCAACGCACTCTATGCGGATGAATTCAACTGCACTCTATGCAGGAATCTCCTGGCTCAGACAGAGAAACAATTGAAACTTATTCTCTTCTCTCTCAGACTTTAGTTAAACCTCTAAAATCTTAAGCACAACATATTCAAAGTAATTGCATAAACAGAAAAAAAATATTCATGAGCACATAAACATCATACACAGAGAAACAACACCAGCCATGAAATTGAATCAAAGACTCTCTTCTATTAATTCAAATCTGTACATAGGTGTTCTTCACAAATTCTCTGCTTGCTCTCTCTCCTTGCTCCTGAATGCTGCTAATGTTACAATGATACAAAGGAGGGTGTCTATATCTGTTTTCCCTCTTGAAAACTGAACTTTCTAATCTAGACTTAACTATTCTATCTACCTGCATTAAATCTATTAAATGCCTTCCTATCTACTAAGGATGAGAGCTTAAAGGTTCAAGGTCCCCTTTACAATACAAGTGCGCTTATTTATGAATGACTTCATTAAAGAGTGGCGCAACAACTCCCAGGTATTTCAAAATATGTGCTGGCGTTGTCCCACTGTTTCCTCTCAATGTGTTGGCTCGCTTGTCTTGGCAATGCTCCTTGATGAGTCAGCAATGCTCCTGCATCATACTCCTCGGCTCGAAAATTTTCATGGGCTCCTGTCCATGAGCTCCTACATGGTCTGTCCATGCCTCTGTATGTCTGCTTCATTTTTCCAGCTAGCATCTTCCACTGGGTGATTCTTCCACTTCACCAGGTACTCAAAATACTGCTTTTTCCTGGTCTTCCTTCCCACTCGCTTGTCCAGTATGCACTCCATCTGTGGATTTTATGCAACTGGTAATTGCTTCTGCCACTGGATTACTAGTTCCTCAGTTCCAGTTTTTATTTCTCCAGCTCTGTATGGGTATAAATATGCTATGTTGAATATTGGAGATATTCCAATGCCATCCGGCAACTCAAGTTCATAAGCATTCTCTCCGAACTTCTTCAGGACTCTGCACGGCCCGATTTTTTTNGCCAGCTCTGTATGGGTATAAATATGCTATGTTGAATATTGGAGATATTCCAATGCCATCCGGCAACTCAAGTTCATAAGCATTCTCTCCGAACTTCTTCAGGACTCTGCACGGCCCGATTTTTTTCATCTTCATCTTGTTATATGTTCCCCTTGGGAATCTTTCCTTCCTTAAGTGTGCTAGAACCAAATCACCAACTTCGAACTGAAGTTGTCTCTTCCGTTGATCGGCTCTGTGCTTGTACTCCTGATTTGAGTCTTGCAATCACTGCTTCACCTTGCTGTGAAGTTCTCTCATTGCTTCAGCGAATTCCTCTGCACTCGCACTGCTAGTCATAGCCTAGTCTGACTCCCTGAGTTCAGAAACTCCCCTCGGTTATGTCCCATACACAATTTGAAATGGATTTTTTCCTGTACTCCAATTCAGTGAATCATTATACGCAAACTCTGCATGTGGCAATATGTTGTCCTAGCTACCATGGTGTTCTGTCACCAGGCTCCTCAACAAGTCTCCAAGACTTCTATTGACCACCTCGGTCTGTCCGTCTGTCTACGGATGGTAAGCTGAACTAAACGCCAAATTTGTTCCTAGCTTCTTCCATAGCGTCCTCCAAAAATGGCCTATGAATTTTGTATCCCTGTCCGAGACTATACTTCTCGGCAATGCATGAAGTCTAACAATTTCTTTGAAAAACAAGTTTGCGATGTGCGTCGCATCACTGGTCTTCTGACACAGAATAAAATGTGCCATCTTAGAAAACCTGTCCACCACCACAAAGATGGAATCAACCCCTCTCTGCATCCTCGGTAATCCCAGTATAAAATCCATGCTTATCGCCTCCCATGGTCTCTCCGGTATGGGCAATGGCTGATAAAATCCCGCGTTCTGCTTTCTGCCTTTCAAATGTTGACAAATCCTGCATCTGTCAACAAACCTTTTAACATCTGCTCGCATCCCTGGCCAAAAATATGACTCGCACAGTTTTGTGAATGTCTTATCATGACCAAAGTGTCCTGCTAATCCACCGCTATGTTTCTCCTTTAGCAGGTTCTCCCTCATGGAGCAATTTGGAATGCATAACTGGTTGCCACTGAACAACAATCCCTCCTGGATCATGAAATCTATCCATGGGCTCCGATCCCTAATAACGGGATTCTCAGCTACTTCATATGCTTCCCCGAAGTCTGCATCTCCGGTGTACATGTCCTTCAGATTCTCAAAACCCAATGTCTTGACTCGGAACTCCTGCAACAACAAACATTTCCTGCTCAAAGCATTAGCCACTTTGTTAGCAGTTCCTGAAATGTGTTTTATCACAAATGTGAAATTCTGCATATACTCTACCCATTTTTCATGCTTATGGTTCAACTTCTCCTGTTGACTCACAAACTGCAATGCATGATTATCGCTGTATAATACAAATTCTTTCGGGATCAAGTAATGCCTCCACTTCTTTAATTCCTGTATGATGGCATAAAACTCTTTATCATACGTGGAGTATTTCAGCTTTGCTTCATCCAGCTTCTCGCTGAAATATGCAACTGGCCTGTCCTCCTGACTTAAGACCGCTCCTATAGCATATCCGCTGGCATCACATTTCACCTGAAATGTCTTCTAAAAATCAAGCAACACCAGAATTGGTTGCTCTGTGATCTTCCGCTTCAACAGATTGAAGCTCTTCTTAGCCTCTGCTGTCCAATGAAAATCCTTATGCCACTTTTTCACTGTGTCCATCATCGCTGCGCTAATTCCACTGAAATTCCTAATGAACTTTCTATAGAAACTATCTAAACCATGGAAACTTCTCACCTCGAAAACATTTCTCGGTGATGGCCAATTTTTTATCACTTCCACTTTTTCCGGATCCATTTTTAACTCATTAGCCGAGATAACAAAACCCAAATAAATGAGCTCTGTCTTCATGAAGGAGCACTTCCTCATGTTGATCAACAACTTCTCTTGTTGTAGCTTCCTCATCACAATGGCCAAATGTTTCAAATGTTCAGCTTTCGTCTTGTTGAAAATCAATATATCATCCAGATATACGACTACAAACTTTCCAATGAATTCCCTCGGGACTTCATTCATCAACCTCATGAATGTGCTCGGCGCG
>SNQJ01S0105699.1:0-30060 GCA_010110895.2 Picea sitchensis | reverse complement strand
GAAATCTCCTTGGATGAGATTCTTTATGATTGAATTTATTTGATTATTGAGGCTCTTTATGAGTCTCCTTTTGGAAGTAGGGTTTCTTCCTTCCTCCTTTGGTGTGGGTAGCTAGGGCTTGATCATCATCCCTTGCTAGTAACACTTCACGATTCGTTACTCTTGTTTCTTCTTGGATGCATTCTTCCCATAGACTGTCAAACTTCAATTTCTCCTTTCTGGCACATATCGTCTGGATGAAAGCATCCCAAGGTCTCGTGAGACCATTTAGGGCCATGATTATGAGTTCATCTTCATCTATGGTATTTCCAATAGCTTCTAGTTGTTCTTTGAATTCTGAAATTCTGGAGAAGTATTCCTGAATCATTTCTCCTTTCTGCATCCTTGTATTCTTCAGTTGAGTTCTAACATTCATCTTCCAGTTTATGTTCTTTCCTTCATATAGTATGGTCAAGGAATCAACCTTCTGTTTCAGAGTCTTCTTGGATGAAACATAAGGAATCAGGTGGTCTTTGATTGAATCTGCAATGATTCTTTTGGCCCTTATTGTGTCCTTTTGATGCTTTGCCTTTTCTGCAGCATGGTCGGGTTCCGGTACTTCTTGTTTGACAAATATTGCTAGGTCATTCTCTTCAAGAACGACGCCAATCCTATACTTCCAGGCACAAAATTTTTCCACTCCTTCTAGTTTGTCAACAAGCTTAACGCTTGCAAACATCTTTACCTGGAGCTAGGAAAATGACCGAAAAATGAAAGTGCTCAAAATAAAAAAATTGAACTTACCAGGAGGTGCATTTGGTTGAGGCGAGTAGCCTGGTGTGCTTGGATTATTGAAAATCCGACTTTTTCTCCTCCAAATTTGATCTGCAGATTTCTAGACTAGTGCTTCTGGTACCTCTAGTACTCTGGTACTTCTGGTACACTAGTTTTCTGGTACTTTTGGTACTTTATGAAACTAGGGTTTCACTTTTCGGGAGATCCATCCACTGAAAAGGTGCGCTAAGAGTGCCAAACTAATCCTTAGGGGAGGGCACACTTTTCTAGATGGTTTCGGGGATGAAAAGCTTCACCATCAAAAAGCCCTACTTTTCATGTACGGTAACATTGACATTTTTCACTTGTGAAAGATGCTTCCTTAAGCTTGGCTTTGATTCCATGTTAATGTTTAAGCCATTATTATAGATGTTTGCATTTCATTAGATAACAATATTATAATCCAAGATCACTGAGAAATACACAATCACAAGAGACACAACATTTATCCTGGAAAACCCTCTAGGGGAAGAACAAAAATTCCTTAATATAGATAGCCAATACAATACCAAGAGATCTCTTAAACTAATACAAAAAGTCCTCTCCCAGATATGCACCACTCTCTCTCTCCTTCTCTGGTAGCAGATATGAACTTGTCTCTCAAAATGAGCAAGTGAGTTGTTTCTAAGTGAGGCGCTAGCCTCCTTTATTTATAAAAGTTTGGCATGTGTGAAGTGTCTCTTCACTGGCAGGGCCAACTTCTCAAACTAGGTGGGTAAACCCACCTTTATTATATTTCTGGGCCTCTTTAATATCTGCTAGGGCTGAATTCTTATTCTTCCTATTACAATTGTCTTTTGACCAATCCGCAAAAGGGGATTTGGTCCTATTACAATAACCGACATGATCAATCCACAATGGGGATTGATCCTATGAATAATATATCAATAATAATAAGAATACTCTTTGCAGTTACATCATTTCAACATATTGCTCTATTACTAATTCACCCCCCCTCTTAGTAATCCAACACTTATAGGCTTATGGTTTCTCTTAGGGTTTTTACATGAGGAATAGGTCCATATTCTAGATGTTTCTCGAAATATTCATGGTTTAGGCCTCCTCTACACTCGACAAGTGATCAAATTTGTCAAAATCAATCTTGGTGCATAATTTGATAAGTTTGATCATGCCAACATGGATTTTATAGATTTTGGTCCATGTTGAGTGAAACCACATGATTTTTGATGAAATTAGTGTGTGAGTCAAATTATCCAAGGAATGGATAATTAACCAAAGTTCTTGAAAATTTCTCCAATTCCATACCAAAGAGAACACTCGGGAATGGATTCTTAGAGTATATTTGTATGGTACATGTAAACCAAAGTCTAGTAATAACATATGTCGGTTACAGTTTGAGACTAGTGGAGCATCATATGGCTAATATATATTACATTTTTATTCATCAAATGGATTGTTGAGAGCCTAATAAGAAGTTACTAGTCAGATAGAGGCTAATTGGAGACCACCCTTAGACATAACAAAATGTTATACAATCATGCTTTCTTTCATGAGTCTAGCATACATGTGTTCATAATTGAATTGATTCAAGTACATGATACAATTGTATCCATGGCTCAAAAGGGAAAAGATGGCACCAAAGTGCATCAATAGAAGCTCCACACTGAGAAAGTTATTCCAAAGTATATAAACATATCAATATGTCACAAATATATTTTCTAACATCAATGGTATAATGATGCCAATATTGTATGGCACAAAATTGAAGAAGATGAGGCTCCCAACATTGCAAGGGGGGATGAACATGTGCAGAACTCTACTACTAGATGAGAAAGGCTCCAAAGATAGGCTTCCAAATTATTTGGAAAGGAATATTGCATTCCTAGGGTCTTCCACAAATATTGGAACACTCACACCATCACACATGGATCTCTCCATGTTATAAGGAGTTCAATTCAAACATGGAATAAACCAACTAGTCAACGCAATGATAAAAAATTCTTGCTAAATGTGAGGTGACCAACCAATTATGAAAATGGACACCAAGATGCTAGTACGATCTTCACTAGTGTGAATAAATGATATGAAGTTAAAGACTAAAAGGAATGTTTCAGTCAAGGAACAAAGATGATAATTGATTTCAAAATGCAAGGAACTTTGTTGATGAGTAAAGTGGAAACCAAGGTACAAAGCCTCTAGATCGAGTTCTCAAAACAAATGTGTCATATTTGATATAACTAGTTCCATTGGAAGAAAGGCAACGATGAATCACTTCAACCAACAAGAAGATAAAAAAGGAATGATTATGACATATATTGGACTCAATGGAACAATGCAAACACATGAAGGATGACACAAGACCTTCACACAATCAATTTTCACATGCAACTCTATTTGACTAATTTTCAGATCTAAAAATTGCTTCCTAGTTAGCTAATAGTAAAACCGTAGTTGTTATCACTGATCGATTTTACACTAAAAATTATTGACTGAAAATATATGCAGCAGAAACAACAAGATCAAAAATGAATCATCAACACATATATGAGGCACAATTTTTTTTTTGTAACCTTGCTAATTTCATAAATGTTGGTATATTCAATGATACTGAGAGGGGGGGTGAATCAATATAAATAATTTATTGCTTTTTCTACTTATAATTGAATTTAAGATATCATATATTGAAACAAACAACCACAAATACACACTGCACAATGAGTTTACGTGGAAACCCAAATGGGAGAAAAGCACAAAAGGCTTTTAATATATCATAATATTACATCCAATAGAAGCACCAAATTCCAAGATTCTCCAACACCAACTGGAAGGAGGTACCAACCCCCTGAATTTTTGAGCACCAACTAGAAGGAGGTTCCAAACCCCTTGTGAGAACCAACTCACACTTCTCAGACACCAACCTGCAAACTGAAGAAACCAATCTTCTCATGCACCACCCAACCACCCTTGTTTCAAAAATTATTCTCAAAACAAGATTTACAAAAGATTACAAGAATACATCTTTGAACTGATCAAACTTTGATGGATTTTTCAAGGTAAACCCTTGCCTTGATAGTTGTAAAGAGTAGATTCTATCACCCTTGATCTGTACTTTTCATGTGTTGTCTTACAGAAAAACTGTTCTTCAACCCGGTCACAATATCTTCCTCATATTCACTGAGATCATGTCTTCAATATGCTCTCTTGATGAGTTATATTCTGATCTAAAATAATCCTTCAACAACTGGCCAAGATCACTTCAATGGTATTCACTCAACATATTTGAAGCTTCACTTGAGTTTCTCTAAAACTGGTTATAATAAACCTTTGAAACTTACACCCATGACTGCTCTAAAACTTGGCCTTTCTGCTTCTGAAATATGCACTTAAAATAGGCACGAATACCCTTGAATACCTTCAAAACTTGTTCTAGAAACTTACCTTAATTTCATGCTAAAATATCCTAAAACTCCCACTGGAAGACTGGCAAAAATACCATCCCAAATACTCCTCAAACTTGCCTTAAGTCTAGTCTAAAACTTTCCTTAGAACAGGCTTGACTTGCCTCAGAAACTTGTACACATGAAATCTGCCTTAGAACATATCTTAAACACTTCCCATAGAATCATGAAATTCACCTAGAATAGATCTTCAAAACTTGCCTCAGAGACACCCCAAACCTCAGATTAGAAGTGCTTGATTTGATATCTCAAATGAGCTCCTAGGCACCTTATTTATACTAGATATGGAACCCTCCTTTTAGGTCCAACTTGACCCAATAAGTTCAATTTGATTTTTTTAATGATTATTCCAAATGGGGCCGACTTTAGGAAATGGGGAAAATTCACATGATCATATTTAAGAGGACATATAACCTCAACCGTAAGGAACCATGTGGTGTGCCACCTACCTTTGGAAACAACTTGACAATGACTATCAATCTATGTAGGTTTTTTATTCATCAACTATGGGGCTTCTTGACCTTACCTTCAGGCTTCTTAATGATATTTTTGGGAATTCTTGACCATACAATGGAACACCTTTTCTTGATGACTAGGGATTCTTGTAAGCTCCCCCAAAGCGTCTTTCCGTGAGGGCCATGCTTAGATCTACATCATAAGGAGACCACTTTGGAGACTCCTTCAAGTAAACTCATCACTTCTAAGGGCTTCTGGACTTTCTTCAGGGATTATTCTAGGGTTGACATCAATGACAACCAATTTTCCAAGAAGAAATCCTGAGGGAAAAACCAACCCTCCCAACCAATACGAATCCACCAAAAATCTGAGGACAACCTTGTCCTCCAATAACCATACAAATAAAAAAACCAAACCTTAGCTAATTCTTGGAAATTTCTTCTTCCCACAAATCTGTTGCAGACCACCTGTATAACATGCTGATGTCACCTGTAATGTTGTTGATGTCAAACTGTATGGACCTAAATTTTCCCAGAAAACCTTGTACGAATGTACGTGATTCAGCTTATTGCAACCTATATACATACACAACCATGTCTCACTGCAACCTGTGTATACGTGATTCACCTTATTGCAATTTGCGTACATATGCGATTATTCCCACTACAACATGCGTACATACACAATTCAACCTTCCTGCAATCCACATACAAGCACAAGAAAAATGTACGAATACCTCCATATGATTTTCTCTCTGCGACTTCCTCTCTCCTAGGCCATATTTTCCACCATTGTAGAATTTCTCTTTGTTGAAATCACCAAGCCTCCTAGCACAAGTGATCACTCACTTATGCTAACTCCATCCTTTCACAATGAACAAATGTCACAATGACTTCTCTCATTTATAGACAAGTCCAATGAGTGAGTTTAGGCACTCCTTATGAACTCAAAAACTAATTAGAATATTTTTTTTCTTTTTGTGGGTGTGACACCCTATCATAAGCCCACAAAGCCCATCAACTTTACCATGAGGCCTTGGCCTCATTTCTAGGTCAATTTCACTCAAATGAAAGTCTAATATGGTTTCAATGAAGATTCCAACCTGCTCGACACCTCGGTCTCTTTTTGGAATACCTCCAAAAGCTAAAATAAACAACACTCTCTCTTAGCGAGGGAAATATCCCATTCACCATTATCTGGATGTATATTTTTGTCGCACACTGGAAGTGACTCTGTCTCCTCTACCACAATTGCACTCCAATCCTCCTTACTGGATATTTCCTGTCATTGAAGCAGATCCTACTCTCTAGTCCTCCTGACTGGCTATTTCCTATGTCACCGAAGAATATCCTTCTCTCTAGTCCTCCCAACTGGATACATCCTTGGTCACTGAAGAAAATCTTGATGTCCAATCTGCTTCACTATTTTCTCCCTCTATGACTGAAGCAAATCTTACTCTCCAATCTTCTTGATTGGCTGCCTCCTATGTAACTGTAGCAAAACCTGCTAAAACAAATGAATCCTCCATGGAGGTCTCACATGCCCTAGAGGATTCTTGCCTCTAAACCTCCTTATTGGCCTCCTCAACCCATGGCACCTTCATGTGTGTCCTGTAATACTCCCACACATGAGACAGGAGACTCCCTGCAGATGGATGGCTCTCCCTCTGATCCAAGTGACTCTCTAGGTCGGGCTCCCTCTAAGTCTACATACTCACTCCATTGGAGCTCCCTCTAAGTTTGTACCAGCCTCGAGGCCATCTTCTCTCCTGAACCCGGTGTTATTGGTGGGTCTGCATGCTCCCTCAGACATTGCTACTAGTTAGACCTGCCTCACACCACCAATGGTGGAGCTACTTTCTCCCTATGACCCTTTTCTTGTGTTCTGTAGGGTGGAGAGACACCCTTCTCCCTCCTTCTCCCTCTACTCCTATAGTCAAGAACACACATGGGTTCTCCTCCTCAACCTATGGGTTTCATCTAACTCCAAGAACCACTCACGTGAGTTTGAATCCTGGGTCATCTAGGAATAAACAACATGTTTACATATTGAAATAATATGTGGTAGCCCTTCCTCTCAATAATCTATGCTATGAGGACACTCCTCCTGAGTTCTAGTAACCATAACACATTTGACACCCTCAACACCTCACTTAAATTCATTTTGAATGATATTGTACCGGATGCTTATGCTAGTGCTTGGTTCCCATATACAAGATCTACTCTCAGTGGGCTAGTCTCTATGAATCTATCAAATAACTCTCGTGCACTTGTCATATGGAAAGATGCTTCACTCTCTACCAACTAATTCCCCCTGCTGGAGATGGTACCTGAAAGGGAGAATATCAAAAATATCTCCCTCTAGAACCTATAAATAGCCTCAATGGCCTTTGTTGGCGGCTTGCTTGTATTCCTTCCCTCTAGGTGTGGACCTTTGTAGGTGTCTTGCCCAAAGTCATGGCACTGATAATATTTGATCTTACTAAGATCCTTATTTTGTCTTTGGCTCTGGAGATGCTTCTCTCTTAGGAGAAGCCCTTCTCCTAGAAGAACCTCTCTTTCCTAGAGAGAATATTCTGCCCTTCCTAGTGTGAGAAACCAGGGCCAGGTTCTCATCATTCTGCTCTTCTCCACCTACATCCATATCATCCATGGGCGTCATCTGGGTCTCCTCACGGATACAATTAGTCCATAGTCCTATCAATAAGTGATAACTTTTCTAGATTACCTGGTCCTTAGGAAATGGTTCCCAAGACCTAGGAAGAACTCTTAATGCTACATTCACCAACTCAACATCTTGCACTATCTTTCCAATAAGCTGTAAGCTAATCTCGTATTTGAGTGATCTTCATAAGTTAGTTGACAATTATGTCCTCACTTCTCATCCTGACAATTTGAAGTTAGTGCTTCAAATGTAACATCCTTTCTCTTATTATTCTTGTTTTGGTATAGACCCACCAAACAATAATACATTTCCTTGGCATACTTCTTCTCAACAATGTAAGGAATCAAGTGGTCCTTCACAAAATCAAGAATGCTACTAAGCTTGGCCCTTCCTTGCCTTCTTGAGATGCCAATTCTTGCAGTTAGTAGGATCACAACTACACTCTCAACATAATCCTTGAGGTCATTCTCTTCCAACAAAATTAGAACCCTTTCCTTCCAAGGGCAAAAGTTGTTTTCTCGTTCTTTGTCCCCTCCGAGAAAAGAACAAGAACAGAATAAAAATATTCCTTCAATGTTGTATCCAAATGTGTCTCAAGATAATCCCCTTCTCTTCAAATCCAAAGCTCATTCCATGTCAATTTTTTACGTACAACTCTATGGAAATAATTTTTAGATCTGAAAATTGTTTCCTAGTGAGATAACAATAAAACCTAGTTGTTATCATTGAACAATTCTAGACTAAAAATTATTGACTAAATATATATGTAATGGAAACCCGCAATTAGAGAGATGAATCATCAACATATGAGACACAAATATCATTTCTGTAACTTTGTTAATTTCATAAATTCAGGGAAAATAACCCTCCAATGATAACTAATGTTAATGTTTAATCCCATTATTATATGTAGTTCTTTACATTTCAATGAATAACAACAACATAGGAACAAGATCAGCGAGAATGCAATCACCAAAGAGACACACTGTGTATCTTGGAAAATACTCTGGGGGAAAACCTGTAGGCTGCTATTATAGATAGCCAATATAATTCTAAGAGATAACTTAAACTAATGCTGAAGATCCTCTCCCAAAATATGTGCCACTCTCTCCTTCTTCTCCAAATACATGGTTAGAACTTGTCTCTCAGTAAGAGAAAGTGAGGTGTGTGTGTGTGTCTAAATGAGACGTTAGCCTCCTTATTTGTCTAAATCTATGAGTGTGAAGTGTCTCTTCAATGGTAGGTCTGACTTCTTAATCTAGGTGGTTAAAACCACATGTGTTATATTATGGGGCCTCTTTGCTATATTATGGGGCCGACTTCTTCTTGTTCCTTTTTACAATTATGGTATGACCAATCCACAAAGGGGATCTGGTCATATAAGTGAAATGACATGATATATCCACAATGGGGATTGATCAATGAATAATATATCAAAATAATAATAAGGATCTTATTGCATGCCGGTTACATTGTTTTAACACTCCCATAAAAACAAAGAGGGAATTGTTCTTCAACAATCATGGAGAGAGAGACAACATCATCAACAACATCAAATTGGGTGAGAGGAAAACATCATCAATGTCATCTTGGAACATAACTGGCATATCTATAAATCATCCAAAAAAATTCTCATCATCATTCAAAACATGGAATTGGAATAACATCATCATCATCATATGCATCAATATGTATTAGTATAAAAGCTGATACATCATCATCACATCAAATACCGAGTTTGGCTCATCACTATTATGAAGTTGGTTATCACAATTTGTCAATATGGAAGCCTCGGTGCCTAGTCTTGCTTTATTACAATATCAAGAAGGAGGCAATACTAAGAAACTCACGTCACAGCTTCTCAAGTTGGAAACACCCGATTCGTCTCATTCTCAACACATTCTTGTAACATGTCATGGCATGAGTGGCGGAGCAAGATACCGGTGTCTTTATGTCACAAGCAGGAGCATGGTACCCTAGTCTCATCACGTCTAAATGCTGCGATCACTGGCAGCTTAAGGTGACAGATGGAACTAGATTTATCCTGGCTGTCGAAACAGGAGCAGAACAGAATCTCATCACATTGTCTTGCTTCGTCTAGAAACTTAGAAACGGAAGCAAGATACTGCGTCTTGATTTACACCTGATTTGTGGTAGGATACTAGATTGGCTTTACTTCACAGCTGTCAATCCGAAAGAACAATTCTAGTCTCATCAAATCATCTTTCTTCACATCCTGACAATGAGGCTAGAAGCAAGAGATGTCTCATCTGTAACTACTCCCCTTCGAGGGCCTTCGATTATACCAATATTATCTCAAAAGGGTGCTCAAACTTTGCAGAGATAGAGGCTTGTTAACACATCAACTACTTGTTCATCTGTGCTAACATGTTGGAGCTTTATGGCCCCTCTCTACACCATGTCATAGATGTAATGATATCGGATCTCTATGTGCACACCTATCATGAATCAGGGTCTATGTCATCTTTATGTAGATGCAGTTTGTCACCTTAGGAGCGATGGTTTCTTCCATCTACAGGTCAAATAGACTAGTCAACAACTTTGGAATCCATATAGATTGCAGGTGGCAGAACATGCAACAATGTATTACTCTCCTTTACTTAGAGAAATGTTGGATTTCTTCCCTACTACTAGGAATGTAGGTGATCTGGCTGAAACAACATCCTGAAGAGTGCTTTCTTGTCCCGAAACACTTCCCTTCCCAATCTACTGTCAGTTATATCCACTCAATGTAGAAATCATGATCTCCATCATAGATGAGACCAAATCTAATGTACCCTTAAGGTACCTCATCGCATGTTTTGCAACCCCTGGTGAACGTATGCGGGTTACACCATGCGTGACTCAAGGTTTTTCCACAGCAAAAGAAATATGCAGTGGTGTTAAATTACATCAGTGATCCAATAATTTGTCAGTACAGCGTGGCATCAATCAATTAGCCAGTGTCGACGAATAGATTCAACTTCACTTCCATGGGTGTATTCATGGACTTGCATTCCAACATGTCCAATCTCTTAAAGGGATTTCGGCGCATACTTCCGCAGTTGGGAGATCCTCACGGATACGCCATTACCTCGAGACTGGGAAATATTACGTAGGCCAAGGTCTTTCATTTCAAATTCGAGAGTCTCTTCTTACATTCGGTGATAGGATTTTCTTCTCGGTTAAGAATAAGTCATCCAAACATAGTAATAGTAATATTTTTGGCTCATCGTTCATAACCTTTAAGTAGAGGTTAGAATCTTCTTACTCTTGGTAAAGCCCAAACTAGAAATTTGTCTGCTCCGAGTCAACCCAAGCTCTAGAGACTTGCTTCAATCCGACCTGAGGCTTTTCTTCAATACCCGGTTATGAGACTTTCGTCTTCAACTTCAATCCTTGAGGTTTCTCTATATACATCCCTCTTGGGTGTACCATTTAGCAAAGTTGTCTTCATGTCCATCTAAAGTAATCTCCAACCCAAGGCTAAAGAAAATTCAATAATCATCTGAATGGAGGTATATCGAGCAACTGGAGAAAATGTCTCTTCATAGTCAATGCCTTCTTTTTGAGAAAATCCACAGGAATACAAATGTTTATATTTCTCAATGCTTCTATCAGCATCATGTTTTATTTTTGAAGATCCATTAAGAGGATACCACATCTTGATTAAGGTATTTCCCATGCACCGTTCTTTTTATTATGGCTTGGTATTCCTGCGTCATGGCATCGCCCATTCTTTCTCAAATGGATTTTCAAAATTGGGTAGGCTCCTCTCAGAGATTACACATCGATCATATAACTGAAGAGTGGCTTTTGGTCTTTTCCCTATCTAAGTAGTTGTTTGAACACCATGCTTCTCTCCATCTTGAATAAGCTCTCCTGGCCAAGATGGCTTCCTTTATGGAGTATCATCATTTGAGGAGGTTCTTGAACCGGTGTCTGTATAGTCTTCTAAATTTCTCATCAGTGGAAGTTACGACTTCCCTCTCTTGTTTTGTAGCTTTGGGAACCTCCCTCGTTGCAGTTCTAAGGATTATGGGTTCCTCTTCATATACTCTTCAAGCTAGCATCTTCTTGATTTCTTGAGCATTGCATCTTCATCAAGGTCACATCCTGTGATCTCAATGTGATGGTGACCTGGTATATAGTCCCAGAAGGCCTTGGAACCTCACAATATCTAAATATTCCCTTCTCACAGAGGTTCCATCTTGTTTCTCTTCTCTTTGGGTATATGAATAAATCTTGGGCAACCAATCTTTCCTGAAGGTTCCATCTTGTTTCTCTTCTCTTTCGGTATATGAATAAATACTGGGCAACCAAATATTTTGAGATGGCTTACCTCTGGCTTCTTTTTGGTGAACATATCTTATGGGGTTTTGAGACCAAGTGCACTATGGGACAATCACTTCTACACATATACAATTGCCATTGTTACTTCTTCCCATAAGCACATAGGAAGATCTTGATCATGGATCATAGTCTTCACAACTTCCATTATCGTTTTGTTCTTTCGTTCAGCTACACCATTTTGTTGGGGATTATAGGGAGTAGTGAGTTCCCTCTTGATCCAAACATATATTCAGAAGTTCATAAAATCTTTTGAGGCATATTCTCCTCCATTATCTGACCTGAGTTTCTTAATCTTTCTTTCAAAAATATTCTCTATCAAGGCTTTAAATTCCTTGAACTTGCTGAACACTTCATCTTTAGATTTCAAAAAATATATCCAGGTCTTACAAGAATAATCATCAATAAATGATACATAATATACATACCCACTAATGGAGTATGATGGCATTGGGCCACATACATCTGAATGAATGAGCTCTAGGACTCCTTCTTCTTTGATGTATCTCTTCGGAAAAGAGTTCTTAATGTTTTTCCCTTGTGCACATCCACTGCATACGCCTTCAAGGTCACCCTTGAGTTCTAGTAAACCTATGACCGCTTTGCATATGTATGGTAGCACCTTGTAGCTGATGTGAGCTAATATTCTATGCCAAAGTTCACATAAGTTTTCAATGGTGTGGGTCATGGTAGCCTCTAAGTGACCCTTTAGTTTATACAAGCCATTTTCTTCACTTCCAATGATGATTGCTTCATTTAAGGTTTCTCCTTTATCCCACATAAGAAGTTCTCCATCTATAAAGGAAACTCTGAAGCCTTTCTTTTCTAAAGATGAAATGGAGTGTAGGTTCTTTGTCAAACCTGGTACATATAGTATGTCCTTCATTTTTAGTGAATTCCCTGAATTCAGTTTGTGGTTTGATTCTCCCACTCCCTTGATAGGATATTGGTAATCATCTCCAAGTGTCACTTTCTGAGAAAAATTATTTTATGAGATACAAAAGAGAATGTTTCTTTGTCCCATCATGTGCTTGGATGCACCACTATCAATGAGCCAAGTGTCCTCTCCAGGTGTTACAAATCCTGAGAGGGCCGAGATTAAGACATGGTCTTTGATCTGCTCTCTTATCATCTTTGCAGGTAGCTCTTCATCTTTGACTACATGGGCATGGTGCCTCTTATGTTTTCTCTTGTATTCTTCTCATCTGGCTGGAAATTTTTTTGCAATGTGTCCCATCTTGTCACAATGATAGCATTGTACAGATGAGTAATCTCTTTCCCTTTGCTATCCTTTCTTTTGAAATCTCCTTGGATGAGATTCTTTATTATTGAATTTGTTTGGCGGTTGAGTCTCTTTCTAAGTCTCCCTTTGGAATTAGGGTTTCTTCCTTCCTATTTTGGTGTGATTAGCTATGGCTTGATCATCATCTCTTTCCAATAGCGCTTCACGATTAGATACTCTTGTTTCTTCTTGGATGCATTCTTCCCATAGACTATCAAAATTCAGTTTCTTCGCTCTAGCACATATCATTTGGATGAATTCATCCCAAGGTATTGTGAGACCATTTAGGGCTGTCATTATGAGTTCATATACATCTATGGTATCTCCAATCACTTCTAACTATTCTTTGAATTCTAAGATTCTTGAGAAATATTCCTGAATTGTTTCTCCTTTCTTCATCCTTGTATTCTTCAGTTGAGTTCTTAGATTCATCTTTTGATTTATGTTCTTTCCTTCATACAGTCTGGTCAAGGCATCAAACATTTCTTTTAGAGTCTTCTTATATGACACATTAGGAATCAGGTGGTATTTGATTGAATCTGCAATGATTCTTTTGGCCCTGATTGTGTCCTTTTGATGCTTGGCTTTTTCTGCAGCATCGTCGGGTTCCATAATTTCTCCTTTGATGAATTTTGCTAGGTCATTATCTTCAAGAACGAGTCCATTCCTATACCTCTAGGCACAAAAGTTTTCCACACCTTCCATCTTGTCAACAAGCTTAGTGCTTGCAGCCATCTTTTACCTGGAGCTAGGAAAATGATCAAAAAATGAAAATGCTCAAAATCAATTTCTAAACTTACCAGGAGGTGCACTTGGATGAGTCGAGTAGCCTAGTGTGTTTGGATATGAGAAAATCCAACTTTTTCTCCTCAAAACTTGATCTGCGGATTTCTGGACTAGTGCTTCTGGTTTTTTGGTACCTCTGGTACTCTGGTACTTCTGGTACACTGGTTTTTTGGTACTTCTGGTACTTTGTGAAACTAGGGTTTCACTTTTTAGGAGATCTATCCACTGAAAAGGTGAGTTGAGAGTGCCAAAGTAATCCTTGGGGGAGGGCACACTTTTCTATATGGTTTTAGGTCTGAAAATATTCACCATCAAAAAGACCTAATTTGCATGTACGACAACAGTGACATTTTTCACTCTTATGAATGATGCTTCCTTCATCTTGGCTCTGATACCATGTTAATTTTTAAGCCATTATTATAGTTCTTTTCATTTCAATAGAAAACAACAACATAAGACAAGATCACTAAGAAATACACAATCACAAGAGACACAACATTTATCCTGGGAAACCCTCTAGGGGAAGAAAACCCAACAAAACTTCCTTATTATAGATAGCCAATACAATACCAAGAGACACAACATTTATCCTGGGAAACCCTCTAGGGGAAGAAAACCCAGCAAAGCTTCCTTATTATAGATAGCCAATACAATGCCAAGAGATAACTTAAACTAATGTAGAAGATCCTCTCCCAAAAGATGCGCCACTCTCTCTCCTTCTTCTCCAACTGCAGTTCCAAAAGTTGTCTCTCAATGAGAAAGTGAGGTGTGTGTCTAAGTGAGGTGCTAGCCTCCTTATTTATACAAATATGGCATGTGTGAAGTGTCTCTTTACTGGCAGGGCCAAATTCTCAAACTGGGTGGTTATAACCACCTTTATTATATTTTAGGGCCTCTTGATATATTTTGGGGATGACTTCTTCTTTTGCCTTTTACAATTACATTATGACCAATCCACAAAAGGGGATTTGGTCCTTATATAATATCCGACATGATAAATCCACAATGGGGATTGATCCAATGAATAATATATCAAATAATAATAAGAATACACTTTTTAGTTACATTATTTTAACATATAAATCCACTGAAAATATGAGGACAACCTTGTCCTCCAATAACCGTATTAATTATAAAACCAAACCTCAGCCAATCCCTAGAAATTCCTTCTACCCACAAATCTACTTCAGACCACCTATACGGTCTGTTGACGTCACCTGCACTGTTGTTGACGTCATCCTGTATGAACATACCCCTACCTAGAAAACCTTGTACGGTTGTATGTTATTCACCTTACTGCAACCTGTGTACATATGCGACTATGCCTCACTTCAATCTGCGTATACATGATTCACGTTAATATAACTTGTGTACATACGTTAATGTGTCCACTACAACCCACGTGCATACACGATTCACCCTTCCTACAATCCACTTACAAGTACAAAAAACTTGTACAAACACCTCTGTACGATTCGATCTCTACGACTTCCTCTCTCTTAGACTAGATTTTCCACCATTGCAAAATTTCCCTTTGCTCAAATCACCAACCATCCTAGCACAAGTGCTCATTCACTTATGCTAACTCCTTCCTTTCACAATGAGAAAATGTCACAATGACTTCTCTCCTTTATATACAAGTCCAATGAGTGAGTTTAGGCACCCCTTATAAACTCAACAATTAATTAGAATATTTTATTCCTCTTTGAGGGTGTGACACCCCATAACAAGTCCACAAATCCCATCAACTTTCCCATGAGACCCTAGGCTCATTTCTAGGTCGATTTATCTGAAACGAAAGGCTAATTTGGTGGCAATGAATATTTCCACATGCTTGACACTTGGCTTCTTGTGGGAATACCTCCTGAAGCTACAATAAACAATAGACATGTAAGAAGAAAAACACTAACTTGGGAAGCCATGAATTCTTAAAACTAGAAGGGAGAGTGAGATTTCATAGTCATGATAGGTCAATTAAAACTAAGTTTCAATAAACCAAAAAGGTAGACAAAACTCACTCTACCTCTTTGGTTTCAATAAACCAAAGAGGAAGATAGAAGGGAGAGAGAGCTTTCATAGTCATGATGGGTCAATTAAAACTAAGTTTCAATAAACCAAATAGGTAGAAAAAACTCAATGCCATGATGACCAGGTGGAAGGAAACAACTAAGTGACATGGTGAAAATTCTCTAGTGGAGAGAGACACCAACCACTACCCAAACAAGACTCATGGGGACTTAACAAATTGGGAAAAGTCCCTAACTCACAATGTTTCCTTTCTTTTCTCAAGGTTTTTTGTTTTGTTTCCTTTTTAAAGAATGAAAGAATCAAGATAGAAGGAAAGTGCTCACATTGTGGGAAAATAGGTTCCCATGTGTACAAGGTAACATCTGGTCCAAAGCAGGGAAGGCAATATATACACAACAATCAATGAACCCCCAAGCACATGTCTCTACCCAAATGATGATGATTTGCATGAAATTGATGCAAGAAAGACAAAAAATAGCAAGAAACAAATGGAAGGGAGGGACAAAAAGAAACATGCGACGATAATGGCCAAATAAAAGGATGGGAACCCTTATGGGTTTGCCCAAAAAGAGATGAGAGAGAAGAATGGGGATCAAAATGCAAACTCAATCTAGAATGTCTCCCAATGTTATGGAAAACTCTCAAGATGCGTGTCAAATAGAAAAGTGGTTGCACAAAGAGTAGTGAGGTGGCCTATAGCCCAGCATGGAGGAGATGTTGTCACATTAGTGTTAGGTTAGGTTAGATAACATTACATTAAAAATTAAGAAAAATTAAAGTTGGATCAATTTTTAAAAATAACAATAATAAAAATAAAGTCGACTCATTTAAAAAAAAAACTATTACCTGCATTGTTTCATATTACACACATATATACGTATTTACATATGTACATGAAAACATATAAAATATTAAACCAACATAGATCCATCTTAAACCTAGATCTATCAAGCACCAAGAGGGATCAAATTTTTTAAGGTGTAATGTTTTTATCATTTAATATGAAAGAATGAAATGAAATGATGAAAACATTACCCTTTAATAACTTTGATCCCTCTCGGTGCTTGATCAATATGAGTTTAAGACAGATCTACACTAGTGCTACTCTAAAGCACACCATCATAGGAAGGATATGTTATCAGAATTTTACAAAAGGGAAGAAGCAATATGGGCTAATGCACCAATGCCCAACAAGGAGAATTCCACAAACAAATCTGGTGGTAAAAGGTTCAAAGGAAACATTATAGATGGAAGATTTAAACCAATATGCTAGTTCATCATCTACCTTATCGAGCTAATCACAAAAAAGAGAATGATCCAATATTAACATGGAACCTAGTCTAACGTCTTGCACCCATGAAACAATGGGAAAGTCTTGTTAGGTTCTTCATGAGTTATTATTAAATCCATGGAAATATTCTCAACCTTAATTTGTCGACAACATCCATTTCCATGGCAACATTAAAAATGTTTATGGAAAATATGACCACTTTATCTTCTTCCAAAGCAGATGGAGAAGGTAAGGAGATATGGAAACTATCCACATTACCTAGGAAATGTTTGTTTTTCAAACCACATAATTCATAACTTTTCAAATAATTTGATGATCAAACCATATTTTTGAAAAAATTATATCATTTATCTTAGGCGATGACCAATAGATTTATTGATACTACCTTTAAAATTTGGTAACAACACAATTCCATTAGTGTCATATGTGCATCATTGACAATAATTAACAAAACAATCTCATAGTAGGATATTTAGATAAAAACAAGCTTTCATATCAATTAGAGGGAACTTACAACAAAAAAAATGGCAATGGAAAATATCTTTAGAAATACATGGAAAAAATTCTATACACTAACAACAACATGATATACTACCTATATGTTGAAAGAAGTGAAAAAAATAATAGAAGTAAAGTATTAAAATAAAAACATTTTTTTCCCACATAAATTTACATGACTTCAATTGAAAAATCATGGTTTTTCCAAGAGTAGTTTCCATTAACTAATCATCCATATGTAGTGAATATGCCCAAATAATTGGGTTAGCATAATCATTGATTTGACGAAAATATTAAGAAAACCTACTATATGTTCATAATTTTTTTTTTTAATATTTAGGAGAAAAATATAAGTGTATGCATACCTATAATCATAAATTAGGCTATAAAAGTTTTATTTTTAATGAAAATATGAAAAATTTTAGCCTAAATTCTTCAAAATATTTAAAATTTAGCCAAATTATCGAAATTTCACTTAAAAAAACATTGTTCCTAGGCGGATAACATTTAAAGGCTCAACAACATGTTCATCCAATCCAAAGGTAGTTAAGACCTCAATCAACTCTTCATTGGTAGGTGGATTAGCCGATGCCATTGGACGGGGAATTAAATTCCTAGTCACACGATAAGTCTTTTGGCCTAATGCTAAAGGGATTTTCTTGATGTGATTAGACACTTGAGAAAGTGGAGATAAAGCCATATAAGATACTAGTGGAGTGTTTCCAAAGAATTCCTCTAACAAATAGTAAAGGCCAGAGCCAACATAAAAAATTGTAGGGATCAAATTATTTGGACTTACAGGGAGTAAAACACTATCCATATTTTGCACAGGATTAGGACTATATGTAAGTTTTTCATTGATGACCACTTTTCCTTTCTGGGAAAATTGCATGGCGTGGAAAAGAGAGTATGCAACCAATTTCATTGCATACATATAGTTCCTTCCAAGTAGCATGTTGTAGTCTAAAAGGGAATCCACAACTTCTATATCAATTGAAAAAAAATCATTTCCTGAGGTAATATGTAAGTTAACCAACACTTTGTTGTGACATGAACTACAACCCTTTATTTTCGTGTAATCTACCTGTATATTTCCTCAAGAAAATGTATCCCCTTGTATTTTCCGACTTTGAAAATATCTCCAACTTATTTATTCTTAATGGATTCTTCCCCTTTCTCTAAACATGCTCTTCAAGATTCACTTCACAGCCAAGTTTATATTTTTCAAATTGGAAGCACTTGAAATTTTTTTAAGTTAAGTTTTTTTGGGGGGTTTTCGGACAAGTTGATGAAAAATACTCCGATGTACATCGGAGGAGTTACCACCAACTCCTTTGATGTTTATCGGAGGATTTACCTCCAACTAGGAAGATTATCTATGACAATTTTTTTATTTTTTCCAAATGACCTTTCCCCATCGCTCAACTCGCTTTCAACTCCTTCGATAGAATTGAGGAGTTACCGTCAACACCTCTGATTTTATCAAAGGAGTTGTTTCCATTTCCTTCGATGAACGTTGATGCTTTTCATGAAAACTTCTCTGATATACATTGGAGGAATTCCCACATAGTCCTCCGATATACATCGGAGGAATTTATAACAACATCATTTATTAAAAATAAAAAAGAACATCCCACCTACTCACATTTATTTCCCAAACTTGTATAAATATTATAAATAGGTGCTCTCTCTCGTCCCTTATTGTTTCATTCAATGCCAAAGGAAGGAGAGTCCCCTCAAGAACCATGCATGAAGCTCCTCACTCTCAAGCACTCAACATCTTACCCATGTCAGATACTCACCAGGTAAGTCCTAAATCTACCTTACACCCATTCTCTCGTTGATTAGAGTATTCTAGGGTTAAGGTTTCATTTGTTTGATTTATCTCACCCTAGAAACCCTATTTCTCCCCAAGACCTCTGCAGTAACAGTTCTCCACATATTCGCATGCTATAACCCTATGCTATCTCTCCAATAAACCATCGGTATTACCATGGACCTTTTTAGCCGAGCAATGTACTCGTGATTCATCATAGTCTTGAACCCACCAGTGATATTCGCATCACCTGGGAATCTAACCAAGTTTCTCGATAATGGTACCTTGTCATAAAACAAGCATGAATTCAAACTTAATTGAGGGTTATCCACATGATCGAATCTCTATAGATACCTACTTGAAATTCTTCAGATAAAGAGGGAAAAGCTTCTTGCAACCATATTTTTTATTACGGGATTAGACTAGACCTTGCACCGATACTTAGTGTAAAAACGATGCGACTTTCATCATTTTCAAGGACTATCATACTAATCTCTTTGCCTCCATCAGAATATTTTCCACAAACTCTCCTAATAGTCGTATGCAAATTTTATACAAACTCTCTTGAATCAATCTTTGGTTTGTCGGAGTACTTCACGCCAATCCTGCCAATGTACTGAAGGTGCCATCTAAGACCATCCCATTAACTTCCCTAATGGTAATCAAATACTTTTCTATTAACTCCTTTGTTCCATCAAGTTACCCATATACACAATTTACATAAATCTCCCTGATTTACAGTTTAATATTTAGAGTACTTCTTGCCAACTCCTCTAATACATTGGAGGAGTTTGTATCAACTACTATGCTACATCGGAGGAGTTCGTATCAACTACTTTGATACATAAGAGGATTTAAATATAAATTCACTGATTCTTTTGATCCCTCACCTTCATCGATGATATTCCCATCAACTGGCCCTGTTATTGCAAAATTTGTAGGTTGGGAAAATCCTGACCCGACCACCAAATGGAGACAATGAATAGAGTACCTACCCACTATCACCTTAGCTAGGTATTCTCCTCACTTTATAGGTGAAGTGGTCACCTCAAGGGGGGAATCCCGATGACCCTTGGGGAAATGGGATGGAAAGTGAGATGTATGAAATGAATTCCTATATAGGTCAGGTTTCTATATGGAAAAGGGTGTTTGGTGATGAGTCTTGAGGGTTGTTTGAGGTTTCCAAATCCTCAAGTGACCTACAAAGAGATAGTACCTTCCTAAGGAACAAGGAAAACCAAGTATACCATGCAATATATCAATTGGACAAGCAAGTTAAGTTTGTTGTCCCTAATAGAAGCAATAAACATAGATATATATCAGAAAGAAACTATTAAATGAGGCTGCTACATAAGATCCCAAATGTCAATAAGATAAATGTGAGGAATAAACTAGCAAAGAACTAGCACCACTTCTGCAATAAAACTTGTGAATTTAACATGATAGTATGAGTGTAAAATATAAAATTTGCAGCAAAGGATAAAAACCTTAATGGATGTAGAAAAACAAGCTAAATATCAATAAAGTTATCCAATAAAAGGTACTCCTAATTGGCCTAAAAAGTGCACTAGGGTTAGTAGTTTGTTAGGGGGAAATTATAGCTAGTTCCTAGGGTTAGTTTGGAGGGTTCCTAGGGTTAGAAGGTTATTTTTTCTACAACCCTAGTGGTTGTAGGTTATTTTTGTAACAAAAACAAGTTTCAGTGAGAGAAAGGGCATGCCTCAATGAGGCAATATAGCCTAAGGCACAAAGAATTGTATCCAAATGAGAGAACTTCTAGACCTTGAATTTTCATGTTTATCAATGCAGTATTTTGTTTTTCCAATGAAACAACTAGTGCCTTTGATTAATGGGTTAATTGGGTCACAATATAGAGAGCTAGAGGTACTACCTCCTTGGGGGTATAAATCCTTTTATTCCCCAAAGCAAGTATCCTAGCTAGGGTTTAGCCTAAGGGGTGTACTCCCTTATACTTCCTTAGAAAACCCTTGCAAAAAATATTTCTATGATAGATTATGGTGGAGATAGGTAGGTTTGTATGTCCTTATACTCCCTACTTATATTATCAAATAACCTTGAACTTTGAACAAAGAAAACAACAACAAGTTTAACCTTTAGCAAATTCAAGTTGTAATAAGATAAGTTCTTAACATGCCAAGAGAAACCACCATAAAGAGATAGAAATGACCCCCATAAGATATCACATCATCATGTAGTCAATAACCAAAGAGAACACCATACCATAGAACAAGAGAGAAAAAGGATTGAAGGTAGCGGAAATTCCAGTCCTTAGCTTCTCACAATGGGAGAGTTATGTTATGAAATGAGATTCACATGATCTCTATTTATACAAAAGTATTAAAACACAATTTTTCCACTTAACAAGGGTAAAATATAAGATGAGGGGTCAAAAACCCTTATCTTACCCCTTGAACCAAATAATAATATTTAATTTTCACTTTAACACAATAGAAACCCTAAAAATAAGTTGACATCACCCCTTTAGGGGACATTTTGACACTTTGAGCAAGTTGTTGGAGAAGAAAATGGAGGTTTTTGGGGATCCTTGAGCATCCTCATCATGTGCTAGGGTCAATTCATGTCTCCTCCGATCAAAACATTCCAAGTGTCAATGTGTGATAACTCCATCACCACCAAACCCCCTCAAGCATGATTTCAAGCCTCAAAAGATGACATTTTTCCTCTCCTAGGAAATTCATTTGGGTAATAGGGGATAGGAAAGATCCTCTGTGATGCCATGTAATCCTCCAAAGGCATGTATCTGTGATCCGGTGTGCAGGCCTTCATCATCCAACCTGTGGGATCATTTCCCCATGGAAGCTCAATCTAGGCTTGTTCTTCCAAAACTAGCCACCAAGAAAGGTCCTACAAAAAAAAGGGTACGCCCTCCAAAGATATCAAGTAAAAGATATCATGAAAAGTGTAAAACACATATAATAATCAAGGCACCTAAACATGTTTATCAAAACTACCTCATCAAATTAAACAAATTCTAAAAAACCCTATGCAATTGACCAAGTTTAAGTATGGGAGGGGTGTCATAAAAGTCCTATTGGGTATAGACCAAAGCCCTCAAGTAGGTTGTGCTTCCACGAATGAAATTTCAAGGTTATGTAGTGAATGATGAGGTGGAAGGGGTTTAGACTTCATAGTTCGATGAGTTTCATGAAATACAAGGGATTTTATTATCTCATCCATGGGTGCCTTTGTAGAGGGTGTGTGGCACCTTCGTTTGCGATGCACGTTTTCCAAGCCCATCTTATTTCCATTCTTATTTCATGTTTTAAGGGACAAGTTGAAGGCAATTGTCCTGGATTGATGTCTATATAAAGACAATGTCATTCACAAATACCTTGCAAAAATGAGAAGGTTGGCTCGTGATGAGACCCCCTTTCTCTCAGTTGTGTAACTGAGAGCCACTACCATGGCTTGGTGACCAGATGCTAGTAATGTCATACTGCTAAATACATATGATCATTATAGGATGGCTCGTGATGAGACCTACCATCCTCCAACTAACCCCTTAATCATTCACTATCATTTATTTTTGTAGGTCCACCATTTCTTACAGAGAAGCATTTCATTGTTTTCTTGGGGATCCCTAGGTGAAGCATATGGAAGATCTATATTTAGGCTTTTATAATTTTAGCCAAAAACAATCCCTCTAGTCCTGCAACCCCTTCTTCCCATGAAATGAGGTACATTCCCTTCTTGGGTCACTAAATTCAAAGGGCCTAGAAGAATACAATATGATGGGAGTGTAATGAGCGGAAGGTGGTAAGTATGGTCAGGAATGGTATGATAACGCCTCAAGGGACCCCTAGTCACAAACCTTCCCTAGCATTTGGCCACTTACTAGGAAATCTATGACACTCACCAAGGTGAAATATGGTCAAAAGAATAATGTACAAGCATGCATTCTATAATAAAAAGAAAAACAAATACAACATGTTTAAATTCCTTAAATATTAGGGTGATTACCTGACTTGTATCGCATGGAGCAAGACCCATTTTCCTTCCAGAAGCTAGCTGGTGTGGTGGATGCACTGAAAATGGATCAGAATGTGATGACAGAGAGAGATTTTGTATGTGAAAGTGGACAATTTTGGTCATGTGGTCTCTTGACATTCCATATATGCAACCTGAGGGCCTCGAGACATCATCTCCTTAGTTATCCCACAAAATTGGGATAACATTTGGCTCCTACCTGGGGACATGTGCTCGTCGTGGAGTGTATGAGAACCAAAACATATCTGGGTGGACTTGTGCCTACACTGAAACAAAAAAACATAAAATCTAGGGTGGTTCTATCACCCTTAATCTATATACATCAAAATCCAAATGGAAACTAATATAGAAAATAATTTTTTAGCATTTTTTTTTAAATTATAAAATAAGCATGAAATCAATATGGAAGTAGAGAAAAATGAAATATGAAATGAATATAAACTAATATGACCAATCAATATGAAAATTAAAGGAAAGCAAGATGACCTACCTACTTACCTGGGGTCCAGGCCTTGAAGAAGTCATGCAACCTGAACATAAGGTTGGAGAAGACATCCATCCACTGGTAATGTCATATTTCTTTATCGAACTTCTTCTTGATGATGTAAGGGCCAAGACATGAGTTGTCATCTCTCTATTCATACTTGGGCTTGCCATTTTTCTTGCCCCACATGAGTGAAATAATTCCATCACTGAAATTGATTTAAGGTATATTCTCAATGTATGGATAGGAAGGAGGCTCTGCGTTGACCATCCTTTTGATGGATTCTTCACGTTCTTCATATTATTTCTTCAAAATTTGGATAGACCCTAGTTCTTTCCCTTGGTACTTTGCAAGTTTCTCTTTGTATTCATCTATCCTTTGGGGGAATCATATCTATGGAATCTTCTTGCATGAAGGTAAAGTCTTGTGGATTGTACTCAATGGTGTCTGGGACTTCATTGAATTCATCTTCACTTGTGTAGTCATTTCTCTCTCGACTGCATAATACCTCAAAATTTCCATTCTCCCATGGGGATGTGTGCATGGGTAAGATCCATGCTAAGGAAACCCCCAAGGGAAACATACCAACTCCTCGATAAGATAATTTCCCAAGCATCTGAAACTTTGATCACTGTTATGTTCATGAGGAGGATGAAATGTGGAAAATCAATCAAAAAGACCTCAATGTCCTCACATAACCCATAAACCTTGAACCTTTTAGAGCCAATACCACATACATTTGCACAAGGTCGAGTCGTCTTCAAACCAAGTTGTTCCATCACCTTAAATGAAATGAAATTTGCAAAATCCCCAGAACCAAGCACACGATTGTTAAGAGGAGGCCATTCATGCCTAAAGAAAGATAGAAGGCAGGATTTTTGTCCTTTTTCTGATCGAGATACATAGTGTTCAAAATGATAGGAGGGTATTTAATCTTGGTCGATACCTATAAAATCTTCAAGACTTCCCTTCTCACAAAAGGGATCTTGCACATCTCTGTCACTGGGACCATCATATTCAGTTTTCCAAACATGGGTGCAACATCTATATTCAACTTAATCTCATCTGTGGGAATTGGATCAGGAAGAAACTCATGTACTGGAGGTGGAGGTGGTTGGGCCACCTTATCTATTGATGAAAGAGGAGTACCAGGATGTGATGGAGGGGTTGAAGATTTATTTCTTCTAGTGTAGGTCAAATATTCCCTCCCCCTTAAATCCTTTTGATCATCTGTTAACGGATTCAAGGCCCAAAGTTTTCCCTCTCTTCCCCCCCATCTTCTGGATTCATTGATTTGTTCTTGTGTGACTTGTTCCTCTTGGAAAGTGCATATCATATCCATGAAATTCATACTATCGGAATAATATTCATCTCATCGGGGACACTCATCTTCTTTGTGAGGTTCTTGGCATGGAAGGAACCAAGATTCTGTGTCGACCATCCCAACTGGTTTCAAAGTATCATGGGCCTTCTCCTCTTGTTGAGGCCTTGGTTTCCAACCCATGGAATCTCTCTATTGTCAGGTAAACTAAGGTCTGGGATCAGATTTATTTCTTTCCACGATAGTCAAATGACCCATGATATGGTTATGTACTTGGGTAAATTGAGTACTCATTTGATATATATTCCAAGTCAAGAGGGCAATCAGATCAAGAGAACTGCTACTTGAAGCCTTAGTCTTTTCTTCTGTCTTGACATGAGGATATTGAAAAGGATCCACCCTCGAATCAAGGATATTCTCTTCAATGTCAACATTGTATTCTTTATCTTGTGCCAAAGAAGTGGGCTTCTTGTCCTTCATAATAAAGTGAAATTACCCTTCAAAAGAATTCATATAGAGGATACAGACTGATACGGCTGTAGGATGGAAATTTGTCGAAATATGGCTATAAAACATGCCAAATATGGTATTGAATTCACTCATTGTTGGGCCTTGGTTATGGAAGGAAGCGTATATTAAGGAATAAGAGTGAAGTACGAACTGCGCAGAAGGCACATTAACCGAGAATGGGTCGAAGTGGTCAAAAAAGAAGAAAATAAGAAGGGAAGTAAAAGAAAGCTAACCATTGGAAGAGAATATCAAGGAAGATAKATAATAAAATAGGATGGATCGTGGACAACTCAACAATYGRAAAAATYCACCAACARATTCTTTGGATCACCTCGTAGAAAAGAAGGAAGAATAGGCTAGTGAAGCCCTTAAGATATAGGTTGCGTGGGACCTAGGGTTTTTCCACCTAGGGTTTTGGTATTTAGGGTTTTGACAATTAGGCTTCGGTCTAAGGTTGTCTGAGAATCATTGTAATGTATAAATAAATATTTAGAGGAGTGGGGAATGGTTGTTGATGTTGATTGATTATTGTTGTTGCGTGAGAGAAGTATTGTGTTGTGAGAGAATTCTTGTATTGTAAGATCTTCAACTGGGTGCGAAGATCAACCCTGCAGTTGGGTGTGCAGGGAGGGGAGAGAAGAAGATAAAGAGAGAGAGATATGAAATCTAAGTGCGCAGATAGAACTATATGTTTTCATCTAATATATCAAGAAACATAGTTCTGTGCACGTATCCCTAGGGAGAGGGTGAACCGTGTATATCTTGTTGTTCTGTGTGATTGATGTTGTGTTATTTGCTATCTGATATACTATTATTGCATTGTTGGGTTAGATCAAAGATATAACTTGCGAAGTAATCTTAAGTGTGGTAAAGAATCTCTGGATTGATGTGTGTTGTTACTTCAGATCCACTTTGCATTTCCTCTAGTTGTAGACACCTGTGTCCTACAACACCCTATTTCTACTTCGGGTGAGACTACATCTTCTCCGCAGGTGTTTCCGAAAGGGCCAGTAGTTAGGTCTTGTTGGTGGACTGCTAGAGTTGAACCCTGGGTCTGCCCATGTGCCAACAAATGGTTTCGTTGTCGGGATTGAGATATTCTTGAGGGAATGCCAATGTGGTTCCCATTGAAGACAAAAATTCAGAAGTGTATAGAAGAACAAGAGAAGGACTTTGCTGAAGCTCAGAATAAGAACCCTATCATTAGTACAAAAGACTGGTTGGGAAGGTACATATTCACCGACATACATGAGATTTTCTTTGGAGGAATTCCTAAGAGCTATACGAGTGGTTAGCCAGATTAGCAGATACCCAGTTAAAAATCAGATCTAGATCATTTTTGGTTTGGACGTCGACGATGATCAAGAAGGTCAAGAGAGTTGATAACATCATGTCAAGAGCAGTAGATCACTGGTTTGATAGCACGGTTGAAGGGTACATTACTGATTTTTGTATTGACAGAGTAGAGTCATATAGAAAAGCAGAGAGATATTTCTTTAAGGGACCTAGAGGAATTTTTTTACACTTTTTGAAGTTGAAGATCAAGATACTATTGCATGAGAAGAACATATTGAAGATACAATAATTGGTTGAATTTAAAATCTAATGTTCAAGAACTCGGACAACGACAACGAAACAAAGTTTGGACACACACACAGTGGGATATCATTCAGAGAGGTCCCTCTGGTGAACCTATTTGAGAAGAATCACAAACCACTAGCACATGATGAATGGTTCTATAATGGAGAGGAAGAAGAGTTATTGAATGAGGAATATTCAGAGTCCTTTAGGGCAGAGGAGAGGAAGATTGAAGAACCTCGCCAAGAATATTTAGTAACTTCATGGATTGCGCCTACCATCGAAGTAAGTACTACTACTCCTCATGTTGTTTTAATAGCATTAAGTAACCAGAGTAGTAAGAGTTATCAGAGTACTCAGAGCACTGTTACCAGGAGTTCAGTATATACTCTGTCAAGAAACCTAGGAAGATCTATGGCAGATGAAATGAGATTACCTATTTTTAGAGGAGATGGATCTGAAGATCTTGACCAACACTGGTTCTTATACAAAACTGTATGGAGTATTAAGCAAGTCAATGACTAAGATGTTAAGAGAGATCAATTTAGTACTACCTCGAGAGACCGCGCACTGAGCTGGTACATGAAGTTTGTTAAAGGAACTGTATAGATGAAACCACTGAACGATATCAAGAATGCGTTGAGTGAAGAATTCAAGAAACCTAGTTCGGAGTCGGAGTGCATTATAGAACTGAAAGAGATCAAGCAGAGAGTAGCTAAACCTGTTTTGGAGTCTGATCAAAGGTTTAATACCTTGACAAGTCGATTGAGTTTTCAGATTCTAGATGAGAAGAATAAGGAATGGTTCATTGCTTCCCTCTTACCACACATCAGAGTTCCTCTGATGCAAAAAAAGGTCGCTTCGTAGGCTGAGGCATTGGAGATTTCCAAGAAACTAGAATTAGCCCCTATGGGAGAATCTAGCTCAGGCATGAGTCAAATTTTGAGTCAGCTAACTATATTATCTCTGTAGGTCGAAGATATGAAGAAAGAAAAGGGAAAATATAAAAGAGAAGACATCTGGTGTATTAGAGGTAAATAAGAGGGCCATGAAAAGAAGCATTGTCCCCTATTTAATGAGTACTTAGCCTCTGGAGCTCCAATCCCTTTGAAGCAGGTTACTCTATCCTAGTGTGAGGTATGTAGAAATAAACATCGTCCTGGTGAATGTTATTACATGCAAAAATATGTCCATACACCTACCAATCTTTACTACACATTCTGTAAATCTATGGGGCATGATGAGAAGGATTGTAGGGCTTATGACCTCTTGCATGAAAGGTCAAGTGACACATATAGGATTCAAGGAGAAATACAGCAGGAGGGAAATGCTACGCAGTTTAATTCCCCAGGAAGAGGAAACTTCAACCCTCGTGGTGGATTCATAGGAAGAGGACGAGGAGGAGGCATGGGTCAAGGTCTAGGTCAGATCATATGTTATAACTGTACCCAACCAAGTCACTTGGCAAGAGACTGTCAGAACCCTTGTACCACTTGCAGCTACTGCAACTCATTTGAACATGTTATTGAATATTGTCTAGTATTTCTGGCGAAACTTTAGGAAAGACGGGGTGGGAACCAACAAGTGCAGTTGATATCAGTGGAACCTCGTGGAGAGGATCCCAGAGTCACTGTTATCAATAGAGGAGGTGTAATTACTGGAGAAGACAGGGTGACTCCAGAAAAGACTATGGAGGGATCAAAGATCAAAAGGGTTGTAGAGAAGACACAGTTGTTTGATCCAAGGAAGGAAAAGAAGACGTTCAAAGAGGAAAGAAGAGAATTTGGGAGAGTACAGGCTTCTTCATCTAAGAAAGAACCAGAAGTGAGAGAATATGGAATGCCTCTGTCTTTCAATCAGTCTGCCTCACCCGAAGAAGGAAAAGAGGTAAGAAAGCTTGTGGATTTCTTATATACTTGCATTAATTTGATTAAGGGTGAAAGAGATTTGCAAGAACTACAAAACTTGATGAGATAGTATGAGATAGGAAGGGTAGATCCTCTACTAAATACATCAAGTATCTATAAAGAGAAGGAAAAACAAGGAACTACACCTTAATTCTCATATTGGAGACTAAGACATAGATTATGTGGTCCTAGACTTGGGATCATAAGTCAATGTTATGACGAAGAAGACCTGGGCACTGATGGGAAAACCTAATTTGATTTACTCTCCTATTAGGCTCAGGATGGTTAATCAGCAGACAATAAACCCCTTTGGAATACTGGAGCATGTCCCAGTGGACATCGACGGGGTAGGGACGTTTGCAGACTTTGAAGTGATTGAGATAGTTGATGATAGTTGTCCTTATCCTGCATTGTTGGGCATTGATTGGGATTTCAACAACTCAATTGTTGTTGACTTAAAGAAAAGAAGAATGACATTTGAAGGTGATGGCCTTAGGGTCATTACACCTCTTGATCCTAATGAAGGTCATAGATACACAAAACCTATTAGAGAAGAAGACCGTGCTTATGTTGATTAAGGTTGGTTGTCATTGATGTCAACCCTTGAAGAAAGACCTGTAGCAAAAAGGTTTGGGTAATGGACCCAATTATGTTTGATGTAAATATGACTCATTATTGTTTTGTCATGGTTGATAAGAAGTAAATATGGATGAAATCCAAAGTGGTCCCGTTATGGTGAAAGCCCTCATGGGAAGACGCTTTGTGGAGTAAGAGAACCCATGCTTAATTGTGGAATAATGAGATGAAGGAAAGTTAATTTGTCAGGGA
>SNQJ01S0105698.1:4777-23851 GCA_010110895.2 Picea sitchensis | reverse complement strand
TAAGACTCTTTGGCAAAATCGGCTAGCTATAAAACATAAATCTATGGCTGAAAAGTGTTGCTTGGGGACAAGGCTTTTCAAACCCTAGAAGTCAAACCCTAGGTGTAAAATAAATTAGGCCTAGGACGTCTTCTTTCTTCAATTTATGTTTGAAACTAACTCAAGAAAAAGATGAACTAGTGTAGCAATGGCTAGACTAGATTCTTCTTAATCAAATGGCTAATCAAGATTTTATCATGGGGACATGAAGCAAGGACCTACTTGTGTGCTTGCTCCCTAGGGTTTCAATGATTAAGCATAAAAATAACAATGTGACTATGCATGTAAGAATTTTAAACTACAACCATTCAATCAAGAAGTTTTGTATGAGAAAAAACACTTACAAATCCAAGATTAGCTTATCAAACCCTAGTTGTAACACCTTCCAATGATAAAAAGCACCATGCATATGCCAAAGATAATCCTCCAAGTGTAGCGCCTCACTCCAAAAAGCCAAAAATAACCAAGACAAGAGCTAAAAAAGTATCTCTCACAAGAGAGCAATTTATGTTATGCTAAAATGAGGCTCAACGCCCTCAATATATATCATCCTTATGACCTTTAATTAACAAAATAGGTCATTCAAAATAGCCGACAAGGCTGACTTATCATTATTTGTCACATTAAATGCTAAAAATTTCAAAATAGATCTAAAAAGGGAGACGTCAGACCCCTCTAAGGGAGACGTTGGCCCTTTTTGGGCATCACCAGCATCCAGAAGGAAAAATGTTGGCCCCTCTGGGGCTCCAGCAACCTGTTGCACATGCCAAACAAGACCAACACACTTCCATCTGCTCCAGAAAACGTCCAACCTGTCCTGGGTGAAGTCTTGTCCATCAAAACCATCGTCCCATGTTTAAGGGGTGATCCCCCCTAGGTCAATCTCTGCCAAAGTGTCCTGGTGAGGGTGTCCTTCTGTCTTCTTCATGCAAGGGCTCATCATGAAGTTGTCCTGCCTCTGCCATCCCAACAACCATCTGATGGGCTCTTCAGCCCCATGGAGGTCCGAGTTAATCATCTCCCCATGTGTACCGGTCCTCTAGTACCTGTCCGTCGGGTATGGTCCTGCACATCAAAGACTACGCCCTCCATGGGCTCATTAGTCCTAGAGATCCTAACAATGTAAGTCATATCTCATCATTAAATTTATCAAATATATGCATGAAATCCCTAACATATCATCTAAGAGATCAAAGATATTACACAGATCTACTATACAAAGATAAGGAAACTAACAGGACAACCTATTGGGCTAATACCCGCAAGAGAAGGAAAGTTTCCTCAGAAGATCATTCAAGCCATGTTTCATGCGGTGATATGGTTTTTAGGGATGTCCAGTCATAGTAAGACCAAGGGCAGGTGTCATCTGTTGGTGCCTTTGTAGGAGGCGAGTTGTACCCGTTTTATTGCCTCATTTTTATTTTATTGCTTTTCTTTCTTTTTTACTTCAAGGTCTGACAAAGAGGACACTGCCTTGGCTTGGTGGCCAGAGCTGACAGCGTTACCCACTGGTATCTTTGCAGAGATGATAAGGCTGGCTCGTAATGAGACCCCCTTTCCTTTGGCCATGAAACCAAAGGTCACTGCCCTGGCTTGGTGACCAGATGGTGGCAATGTCATACTGCTAAATACCTATGAACATAATGGGTCGGCTCGTGATGGGACCTCCCATCCTCTTGGTTAGATCTTGTTTTTATTATCATTTTTCTTAGGGTCCCTTCAGTTTCTTATCGAGAGGATTTTTATTGCCTTCTCGGGGATCCCCTGGGTGAAGCATCTCTAGGTTTTATTTCCTATGGATTTTATCTTTTACCAACTTCTTTTACCCCCTAGGCCTTTAGCCCCTTCTTCCCACAAGACAAGATGTAACCCTCAAAGGTCATCCTAATGGCTAGACTAGGGGAATGGAATGGATGAGTGGGGTATAAGATGTAAATATAATAAGATGGTGGGAGCGGACGATGGCTCTGCAAATCCCCCTTGGTAGCTAACCAAGACCCATGAATATCATCTTGCTAATTCACCCAATCAATCACCCCAACAATGGTCAAGTGGATTAGTGTAAGATCCAAGCAGTCATCCGAAATGAAAGGAACCTAATGCAAATATAAGAAGGTTATAACAATCAAATATGACACATACCATGATACCTTGAACCAATTACCTCATGCAGCAAGAGTCCTCTCCGATGCAAGCCCATGCCGGTGGTGATGGAGACTGCTATTGCTGACAAGACAAATCTGACGAAGAATAAGAGAGATGGGCCCTCCGGGGCCATGCTCAAGTCAATCCGCTCTCAGTACTCCATGTCTAGGACCATGTGGGCCTCGAGACATGATCTCCTAGTTATCCCTAGATATCGGGGATAACATGACCGATACAAGGTTTGACACCCATTGAGTAAAATGAATAGGATAAATGAAACCTACCTTTAGCAATTTCTCAACCTTAATCTTGATGGCTGTTGCTTTCTTAGGATTGACTGGACGAAGTTTTTGTCGAACAGGCTTGGCATCAGGCTATGTTGTGATTTCATGTTCAACTATTTTTGTATTGATACCTGGCATTTCCTCATAAGACCAGGAAAAAACGTCGTGAAATTCTTTGAAAAGGTCCATGTAAATTTGAATCTCTTCAGGGGAACAATCCGCTCCGACAAAGACATTCTCCACGATGCCAAGGTTTCGGGAGATGTTGATGGGTATAGTTGCAGTGATAGTCGCCATATTTCCCTCAACATAAATTTCCTATGTAGCTAAGAGGTTAATAAGACATCGTTGATCTCCCATCATGGTAATGGTGAATTCTCCTGCTTCGATTCGGCTTAACTCTGGGAGAAAGTATGACCTGTGATGAAGATATTCCCAAGGTTTGTCCGGACTAGTCATTGCTTCGATTACTTCTTTGTGAGAAGGCAAGACTAAGTCTAACGAATCGACGTTAGCAAGAGAACCCTGAGCCCAAATAGGCTCTAGAAGTGGATCTAACTCTTGTGTGGGAGTTGGATCAGGGTTAGTTGAATCTTGCTGGACTAAAGAGTACGCTACTTCAGCGACTGACAAGGGAATGGACATGCCTGAGTGCCCTGTCTCATCCATCGTGGCTGATGGGGAAGGAAGAATCCAAGGATCCTCAAAGTAAGTCGTGCGAAACGACGAAACTTGAAAAATCTCAACCTTATGGTGATTAGACATAAATTTGACATCGTCGTGAGGATGTGGGTAATCGAAGGTACCCATCAAGGATGAGCACAAACCAACTCCTACGTTAACGACACCTGAATGAGGATTATCTATCATTGGGACCGTGGATGCCCCCAAAGCTGGGTCAGGTCTGGAGAAGGACAGTTGATCAATGGTCACTATTTGACCCTCGTGTGGAAACAACAAGACTCAGAAAACGGTAGCAAACACAGCTTGCATAGCATAAGTCCAACTCCGTCCTAACAAGAGGTTATAGTCGATGGGAGAATAGACTACCTCTACTTCGACACACACGATTTTCCCTCCTAACTGCACAGGGAAAGAAGGAATGATGCCATGTGGTCGGAAATAATGACCGTCGAACGCAGTGAGGAGAGTACGTGATGGAGACAAAGAGGGCTGGCCAATGGCCTTCCAACATGCTAACGACATAACGCATGTCGAGGTGCCCTCGTCAACCACCGTGCATAAGATATTCTGTGTAAATGTTTTCGTGGGATGAGCCACTACTATCTGAAATGCTACGTGGTAAGGCAGACGAGGTTTTAAGTCGGTTGTATCTAACATGATGGTACCCAAATTACAAGTCTTAGTAGAGCCCAAAGCGGTTAACAAGGTTTTCCTCTGAGTAGGGAAGCTTTGGAGGACCTCCAAAGTAGACATCGCACAAGAGTTTTGTGATAAATCCTCCACCATAAAGTAATTTTGGGTGGCCCTTGCATTTGGGTTGTGAGAAGTTTTTTTAAATGCACCTTTTGGAATGCATGTCATAGTTTCTCCCAACGTCTTCTCAATCTGTAGAGGAAGATATGGGAGGTCAACTTCTTTACCCTTCTCAGAAGCACTTGGTTTACTATAGTCATGCGCTCTAGTCATTATGAAAGCATCACCCCTAACCATATATACGTTCACAGATGAGGGATTGTTTGGAGGAGGGCAGGTTTCTTAGCTTCCCCCTTCTGTGCTTGTAGAGGCTTGAGTTAAATTTTTCCCATGTTGAAAGGGATTAGTCAACACTGCTTGTTGTTGCTATGTGACAAACTTTTGGGCCTCTACAAGTCAAGGAAAATGATGGGTCAGGTGGTCTTCTGTGCACAAGTTGCACAGATACCTCGCCTTCCATTTTTCTGTGTTGTCCCTGCCAGCATTATCAGTGGGTTTTTTATCCCCCTTACCCTTCTTTCGTTGTTTTTTCTTCCCTTCAGGTTGCTGGGGGACTTTGGGTTAGTCGACTTCATGGAGTGTACTTCCGACGTTTGGGTAGGGGGAGTAGCCAAAGCAGTAGTTTGGCTGGCCTCTGTGTGTTGTATGGATAACTGTTGCAACTGTTTTGTCAATTTCTCAGCGGGCTTGGTTTGTGCTAAACCAACAATACCATCGGCATGTGGTCCAACTCTCTGTCTAGTTTTAGCCAGTATCGACTGTGGTGCATCTGGAAAGATGTTGTATAATAAACCAGACTGAGAATAGATGAGATCAAACTGTTGAGCCCTCATGATGGCATATTCTTCGGAGAAATTCTGGAAGTCGCGACATCTTTGGATAACTGTGGGACCAAAGACTTAAGGAACCACTAAAGAAGGAATGCTGGTGGGATGGGTACTTTGATTAGACTCTTTCGATGTCTCCATTCTTGGATATGATCAGAGATATGGTCCGCTGTTGTCTGTTCAAAATTGGCGAGAAACTTTGTGCCAGCGTCGTATCTCACAGGTAACTAGAAATGGTTAAGGAAGGCCATCGCCAGTTCGCCAAAAGAAGAGTATATTGAGAGATCGAGCTCGATGTACCATTTCGCGGCACTCCCGATAAGAGTGCATTGAAACAATCGCAACTGTACGGAGTCATCTTTCAATGAGTTAGATGAACACCAAAGATGGAAGGTAGTCACATGATCACCTAGATCTTCATTAGGCTTGGCCTCGAACTTTGGAATGTCTGAAGGAAACTTTGTTGGCATAGGAGGCCAACATGGATCGTGACAAATAGGATCATTTAACAACCTTGTCAAATCTGGCAAGTGTAACATCGCCAAAAATGGTAGTTTGGGTTGCTGCTGATAACCTGGTAAAAAGGGTCCTGGAGTTTGACTAGCACTAGGTTGCCAGGAAAAGTTTGGCTGCTGGCCCAGATTCTGGTAGAAACCATGGCCCTGACCAGCATAAGGATTTTCCATCTATGGAGACATCATTGGCTGATTTCCCATAAAGGACATAGGGTGTTGGGCATGCATCATGTTCGAAGGACTTTGGGAAGGATTACCCCATGCCAGTCCCGATGGGAGAGGCATAGTGGTCTGTCCAAGGTTCCATTGACTATGGAAAAAATTACCCCAGAACGACATTCCAGAGGAGGGAACGGATCCTTGTCCTGAGTTCCAAGGTCCTGCTCTATGTTCCCCCGGAGTAGGAATAGTACCCTGCGCAGGAGTGGATTGTCCAAAAATGGGATTGCCCCCAGATGGGAAAGCGGTTGATGAGAAAGTGTTGTTACCAAACTTCCCATTCCAAGAAAACGGTGTCGAACCTACTGGCATATTGTGCACAGGTGTTCCTTGACTCCCTGCTCCAAATAAACTAGTGTGTATAGGCTGCCCAACAGACTGTTGATGCGGTCCACCAAGTAAAGGGGACGAAGGAGGAATATGACCTCCTGCATAAGGAAAAGCGTTAAAAGGGACAGGAGTGGCCCCAAGTTGACCTTGCAGAGGAGCGTTAGAGCTCCCTTCCCCCAGACCCAAAGTCTGTAAAGTGGAGTAGGTTAGTGCAGGACTTGTACCCAAACTAGGCATATAGTATGAGAATGGAGGACCGGTCGCACTAGGTGTGAAGGGGTTTGTGGCCGTCGCCATAGACGAGTTTGGTCCACTGTGCGACATAGTTGCAAACGAGACCATGGTGGCTTGGACCGACGACAGTAAGTTAGGAGATGATTCTCTTGTGGTAGCAACTGTGGTGGGAATGGAAGAATTCCCAGAAGAAGTAACAACATTTGTTTCCATAGCTGCGTGAGGAACTGACTGGCGTTCGTGAAATTGGATCGGTATAATAAACGGTGCCAAGAAATCAGTGGTTGGGGTTTCAACCAAGCCAAGATTGGTAGTTGATTCCTCCGGGAGTTGTTCGGGCAAAAAGGTTTGTAACCCGGTCGCTTCAAAACACCCTTGTTGGTCTAGCTTCCACCTTAATGGTGGCGGGGTGGCTCCAGTGTAACCGGCGGCAGGCCAAGAAGCCTTCATGACTGGCGGAGCTCGGGATCCTCTACTGTGTGAGAATATCCAAGACATGCTAAGGTATTCTACACGTTCAAAAGTAACACACACTAAAAAGAAGCCCCTAAAAGATAAGACAAACAATCACTAAACTATTTGGAAGAACAGTTACAACAACCAACACTAGAGCAACTTACCGGTGCAAGTGAAACTCGAATACGGAAGCACCCTCCGGGTATACTCTGAAAAGAGTGGCTCGATGTCTGTCCTAGGTACCACGGTATACCCCCACAGTCACCCGTGTATGTCCCTAAAAAGATTGGCAACTAGGNAGCAGGGTATCAAGCCTGAAACCTATCAAGGGTATCGAGAGAAATTGGTCTGGAAGACAACTGAGGACCTCGAACGGATTTGAGACCCACGAAGCCCCGTGGAAAACGCAAACGAGGGAATCCCAAAACAAGCCCTCGATATGTGTTCTCCGCTACGATTGGTCCATCTTTGGAGGGGTTATCTCCGCTACCTTTCCACACACGACCTCATGTTTATACCCTGTGTTAGTGGGGGGTCCCAGATAACTTCCACAAAACTGGACTTAGACACTCCCTATCACAGACTCTAATGTTTGGTTTTGAATGGCCTTGGAGAGTTTCCTCTCCAACCTAATCCAAGGCCCTAGTCCTGAACTAGTTTGTGAACCCTACAAACAAAAAGTCTAGTATATTTTAAATTAGCGTTGCTTTTATGGATTTTTATTACGTCAAGGGGTATGAGGGTGAAACTGATGATGTGTAAAGATGAAAGAAAAAATGAATGAAAAAAGCTGGAAACAAAAGACTTTTACTAAATGCAAAATTTCAACAACTCTTCAAAAAGAAAGATTTCTTTTTCTTTTCAATTTTTCTAAGATTTTATAAAACAAACTTAAAGGAATTTCACTCGACTACGAGCTACTTATTCTCTAAATGGACTGCAAAAACTTTCGAAACAAAAGACTTTTCCCTAGCTAATGATGCAGAAACACACCTTTCAACCAAAGAAGAAAATGAAAAGAGATTTTTTATTTATTTAAGTGCTAGTAAAGCAACAAAGGGAAAATACCGACAAGCACAAAACAAAGAAAGAAAAATTTTGGCTTAAAGCGTGGATCACAAAGAATCAGAGTAAAGAATCACACAATGGCAATAAAAACAAAAAAAACAAAGACTCTCACGCTTGTCTAAAAACCATAATTTTATTTTTTTTTATATTTTCTGTCAACTATTAACTGAGAAAAAGCATGCTAGGGGTAAGATGACCTAACCTACTGACTGTTCAAACCTAGACTCAAACACCTGAGAGGAATACTTCTCATCAAAGGAGGGGATGATTGCCCCACCCTGAACAAAAAGTAGCCTGTCAAGCACGCGACTGTCACTAAAACAACACGCGTGCAAACGCGTGCTGGACAGAGACAGAAAGCATGTACACGTGGAATGACCTTGTATAGGCCGCGTGTATATCTAAATTCTAAGAAAAAAAAAAAGAAGACAGGCAGTCCAGACCAGGAAGAGGCCTCTGGTATTGATAACCAGGGTCCCTTGAAGGCTTGGATGCTCTTTCTAACAGAAAAGAAAAATAACGTAAGGAATAATAAGAAGAAAAAAGGCAATCTGAAATAGGACTGTGAACCAGTAAGACTTAGATAGGATTATAGAAAACCCCCTGAGAATGTGAAATTCTGACAGGGAAGAGGAGGACTGCCTCTAAGGTACTTTGAATTCCTACACGCTACTGTTATCTCTACAACTAGCATTCACACCCGGGCTGTAAGAAGATAGGCCGCGGGTACACGCATGAATGCCTTCTGCAGGCCACGTGTACCTCTGTGTGTCCCGAAGACTACAGTCAAGCAAAAGTCAGGGAAAGATGGTATGGAAAACTAGACTCCCTGCTAGCTCAGACCTTACAGTAAAAGACAGGAAAATAAAAAATATAAAAACTAATATTTAAACTACCCACAAACTCAAATAAATCCAGAAACCCTAAAGAGTATTCTCCCCAGTGGAGTCGCTAATTCTGTTGTTGGTAAAAACACCCTACAGACTAGCAAACTAGGGTCAGACTTGCATGCAGATTTTGACCGAAAAGAAACTACTTTTTTACCTACAACCCAATATTTAAACTCCTCTTTCATAGTAAATGCATGGAAAAGGACCACTAACCTTATTACCGACGTTCGATGTAGATCCTTTGTTGCTCTTTGATTACTTTCTTGCACTACTCCTTCCACAGATAACCTGCACGCAAGACAAACAACAACTATGCATGGATGCTACTTCTATACTCAAGGGTTAGAAATCAAGAATAAATTAATCAAACCATATACAATTCATGCATTGGGACGGGAAAAGTATTCTTTTTATTACTGAAAGTGAATCAACTTACAACAAAGTTGAGACCGACCACCGCTCCTTGAACCTGATCCTGGGCTCCTCTTCTTCTGTCCTTCAACTGCTCGATCCCGGCTCTTCTTTTGCCCTTCAACTGCTTTGCGTTAAATCCCTTTGGCATGAGGAAAGGCTAAAGGGTTGGGACAATGGATTACGTAAATGGGCAGAGTTTCTTCGCTATATGTTTTCCTCTTCCAAATGGTACCCCTACCCCTTCTTTTATAGGCTAGAAGGAGCTAGGGTTTTGGATGAACCCTCGGCCATGCATGGCCGGGAGTTTCAGTTAACTGACCGATAGCTTTTTGTTTCGTCGACAACTTTCCTTTTTCCGTGCTTTGTTAGGTACACGTGGGCTGTAGTGAGTCAATCAGCATGCACACGCGTGCAATAATGGGTTAGGGCACGTGGGCCTTTACACAAGAGGATTTTCAAAGAGTTGTTCAACAGAGTTTTGGAAAAGAAGGGATATGAGTTGGCTTGATGCTCGGTAAGCATGTGTGGTTTAATTTAGGGTTATAACACTACACTAATATACCTATCTCGACTCTTTGACCAAGTAATATCAAACTTCCAGTGTAACCATGCCAACAACTCTATGATACACTGGATTTCTTCGATGCCATTGATTGAAAAAAAGAAAATTCTATACAATGGAGAATCATCATAAAAACAAAATCCATACTCATAGATGAAAAATAATGCATACCTTGAACTGATAAAATACTCTAAATGAGCATTTACTGGATCATAGAAAACATGAGAGAATACCTCAATGAAGACCTCCTTTTTCTGCTTCAGCTAAAAATTAGATTGCTTCCAAAAATCCTCTTCTTTACTACTTCCAGTCTCATTGTTCTGCAAAAATGAATACTGTTGTAGGTTGTTTTCTCTTTCTTCACATAGGGTTTCCACTGGGGTAAGCACATCATTATACAAACCATTTAAACCCCTTTGAGAATTGTGAAGAATATTCTCTTCTACAACAAATTATTTTTTACAAGCATTCTGATTTGTATAATTTGCATATTTTGTGTGTAAGAGATCAAATTCCACACAACACTCTTCATAAAGGAAATCAACAGAATATTTTTTTTACAATAAGAGTTGAATGCAACATGAAAACCTCTTAATGAAGCAACACTAGAAATAGGAAGAGATCTACACCACTCACGAGCCTTCCCTTCCAAGGAGTACCTGAACATATTAATCAAGAAATCGTCATGAATAATACTAAGCCTATGCATGCATTCATGAAAATTCAACAGGTGCTCTGCAGGATGGTCATACTCATTTCCCCTAAACCTCAGAAGACATTGTTCCCATGCTTCTCTATATGGTACATGATTTGGTCATCAACATAACTAGTGGAGCCACCTTTGGATTCTTCAAACACGGAGTTTCCAAGTGAAGGTTGAGTAGTCTGAATCTATTGAGCTCCATTTCACCATCTGGAACTAGAACTTTACTTTTTCGTTCTCCCAGGGAATATTTTCTTCATCTCTGTCCCTGAAAATGGTGCCAGAAAATGTTAGCGCTAGAAGTCGACTCTAGACTGCTATAGAGTCAAGCCTAGCACATCTTGGATTGTAATATCTTAGTTGGAATGTGGTGAATCAAGTAGACTAAATCGAGAAAGGTAAAGACAACAATCTGATTGTAGATTAGTTCTACACCATTAGGCATGGAGTCATAAACAATATGAAAATCAAAGGAAATCAATTTGTGTACGAGAAAAAAGGTATATATAATGATGAATAGAAGAATGAATAAGGTGAACAAAAGAATAACATTCACTAGGTAGGGATCTTCGCTACAAAACTGAATGCAAGGTACCTAAATAAATCAGTGACTAGCAGGCGTGGATACGGTAGTTAAGAACCAGTTCTCACTTCACCCCTTTAGGGATAAGTGCCATTCCATTTGAATTAACTCTTGAAATTAGGGTTTCCTTTCCTTAACAAAATTTCGATGAGTACAACGAACCATAACCAAACTAGAACGAGAAAATTGAACTGTCTGCCAATTCTATTTTTTGTGGATTGAGACGAGATCAACTTTGGATACGGTCGAGAATGTGTAATGACCCTTATTCCAGAGCGTTTAAGATGTTTTGCAACCCCCCCCTCAGGATTATAATGAGTTTAAGGTGTCCCTCCGAAATCTCGCCACCTTGCCCTAGCTACAGTACTAAACTTACGAACTGCCATTAAGCGTCCTTAGACTAGTAGATGGGTGCTAGAACTACCGTTTTCATTAGTATTCTTTTGACGTCGACTCTATGTGTTCCCTGCGATTAAGGTCGAGTTATCAAACCTTCTCTCTAAGTGCTCAATTCTTAAGTTGTGGACTCGTTCTAGAACCAAACATTTTGGGTGGACCTCTGCCATTGGGACTCCACATAAATAAGGTAAGATCATTTGGTTATTTGCTTTAGGAACCCTCTGTATTATAACGATAATTCGGGTTACTAAGTCATTTGACGTGAAGGTTGCTTGATAGTCTATAACTTGGATAATGGAAAAGGTTATACATTTCATGAAGTCTCTAGTTTACCTTTCTCTAGTTACAGTCACTGTACTCTTTGTTGTCTTATTGTATACACCACCCCCCATTATGTTTTAGTAAATGATATCTCGTTTATCTGAGGGAGGGTAGAGTCTTACAAAAGAGTCCCCTCATGAAAAGTACAAAGCGTTGTATAATTCATCTCATCTCTATTGTGGTCTCAACCTGTTGTCCAATGTTGAACTAAAGACCTCTGCGATTTCGACATGCTAATATAACTTACAGTACCAACAAAGCCCCTTCAAATTTCTTATATGATATTTGTCATTTTCTCTATCCCTACGATTTGAAACTAGTGGCTGGGGTTTTCTGTATCAATCGTTGAATTAATAATATATCCCTTGTAAATTGGTGCTAGCTCAACAATCAAGTAGCTTTTGTCCCGTGTGGGAAAAATATGTGTATGACGTCTATGCACAACATGTTTGTTCGTTTAAATGCTAGTCTAATATCGACAGTTAGATATGCTTCTAGTATAAAATAAATACTTAAGGTTTGTAACACTCAATATAATATACGATGTTCATGTATGAAGGGACTTAGTATAGTCACTTATTCTATTCATTATTCATGACTACTGTGTAAAGTTTTCCCTGTATTGTTTTAAACCGTTTCTTTTGAATTGATACACATCACTAACGATTGGCCCTGTTTGATGTGAGGGTACCCATCAATGAGTTGTTGCACCATCCATCCTTGGACCTGAGCGTTTTTCCAGCCGGGAAACAACAAGGGAAAAGTCATGCGAGCCGGAAATCGAAAGTTAAGTAATGTCTTGGCATGATATTTTAAATAGACAATTATCATTTTGTTCATGTTTCCTCAAGTTTTCCTTGAATATAAATTTCTAATCTTCGTATGGTGATTCTTCCATGATTTTTCGTCTACGCAAATATCTCAGGTGTTCATCCCCGTACTCGACGCAAAATGTATTCGAGTTCCCTTCTGTACCCTTCTGGAGTTCGAACAATCACGGTTGCAAATTTTAAAAGAGGCCATTCAATATCGATTTCCTCACATTCCTATTGGGTTTGGAAAAAGGGGAAGAAATCCCAAAAGTAACCTGGAGTTTGGGTCTGATTGTTATAGTATGACCTTTGCAATGATTTTCTACATGATTGTCCTATTCATTGGAGTAATGAAATGATTGTTTAATCGATCACTGCTCGGGTCTCACTCTACCCTATAATTTAATTACCAGGGTTATCATTTTCGATGAAAGGCCCTGCTTCAAATGATGAATGTTGGATCGACTTATGATATATCTATAATACCATATCATTTTATTTCATTTTGACATTCCTTATGTTTATTGCCAATGTGTTTTATTCTGCAATTGCAATAGTTAGATTGGATCCAACATGAGTAGATATAATGGTTTGAGTAGGGTTACGATTCTGTGTTTTATTTCCAGAACATTATATATATATATATATATGTACATACTTCGTTGTTTAGGCCGTGTAAGGGGATTTTCTAAAAGGCTGGTAGGAGTTTGAAATCACATGTTGTATGGAGATAAGTGTATGGTTGTAATTTCCTATTATATACCATCCACTACCACGAACACCGAGTGGACAATTTCACGTATACTCATAGTTAATAATTTGTCAATTACTTTATACAGTGTGTATTCCTTCAGTTGAGCTCTTTTATTTTGTGCGAATGGAAAACGTAAGGATTAGAAAGTTCTGTCAGCATGGGATTTATGTTCTTTAGTAATTATCTTTGAACCCTTAATCTTAAGGATTATTCTACTTCTGTATTATCTTATAACAGAACAACGACTTAATTATATTACTGTAATAAGATTTAAGGAGTTTCAGACTCTTCGATTCAGTGATTTCTTATACGAGAGGTAGTTAGTTTCTTATTGGTATAATTTGTTTGTTCAAACACTATGACAACAAATCTCTGTATAAGTGAGGTTTCTATTGACGTCATTAAATCCTCATTTAAGAAATCTATACACAGTACTAACCATAACTATATCTATGTGCATTGTATATATATAAGTCTATATGTAATATATGTACAGACTTTCTCAACCCAATTATTCATAGATAGATCTACCTAATATTTCGGTTACATGAATAACATACGCCTATAGATAGATCTATTCTTTCAAGTTAATTTGTACATAGAAAATTCTGCTTAGAATTTTAGTTCAGGAGGAACCATCCCTAGAATTTAGTCTTTGATTATAAACTTCATACAATGAACATATGTCATCTATGGAAGCTATTTCAAATTAGTACAAACATACACATTATATCAGATACACAAAATCATTCAGAACAAAGAAGGATAAGATTAACATATCTGAACTAGTTCGCAGGAAGACAAATGGAATAACCACGTTCCTCCCAACTGCAGAATAGAGCAGCTAAATTACTTGCCTGATTCACCCCCTAGCCTGACCATGAATCCATGAGGGCGAACTTGAAATCTTCTCTTCAACAATGTTTCCTCTATCTGTAGTCCTCTCATTGCCTCACACTCAATATTCAATGTTCATAACAACAAGTATACATTAGTTCATTTTCCTCAACATACTAGGCAACGTCGTTCCTCCTCACATATGCCATAAATCCAAACAATCCTGTTTTTTTTTACCTAGGTTTTTTTCCCTCCCTTGGGAATTTTCGCATCTTTCTAAATCCTCAATTTTCCACTTGTAACAATCAGCCCAGAGGTAGTTCCAACATGTTTCCCACTCATGAAGTCATGGTCAGCTGAATTTAACATGGTTGTTCCATTTTTCCCTACAATAATTAAAACAATATTTTGTTTACATACAAGTGTCATAGTCAAATAGTTAGTTGGGTCTCTGCCCAACAATCATAATAATTAATTACAATTTATTGAATTCGAAATTTGGAATTTCCATAAATATTTCCATAAATGACAAAAAAAATTCAAATTCGAATTTACCAAAAACATAATAATTCTCTAACAAATTTTGAATTTGAAAAATACTTTATTTTTTGGGATGTCACATGTCCCACATCTCTAAAACAAATAGGATTATGTTGACATTTGTCTCTTTGTTTTCATTTGTGTTTGACTATTCAAAATTGTCACTGATTTTGTGCTTGAGTGCCATCACATCAAAATCAAGTTGTTGAAATAATATGAGTAAGAGCCCTCACTTTGCCACTCTCAATTGTTATATTCATATCTTCACATCAAAATCAAGTTATTGAAATAATATGAGTAGGAGCCCTCACTTTGCCACTCTCAATTGTTATTTTCATATCTTCACATCAAAATCAAGTTATTGAAATAATATGAGTAGGAGCCCTCACTTTGCCACTCTCAATTGTTATTTTCATATCTTCACTTATAGTAGGAAGCTTAACATTAGGTGTAATATCAATCTTCTCTTTCTCAACAAATTTCTTTTTTGAAATGTGTGCTATATGGAAGTTTCAAATCCTTCATAAGATGTTGGAATAACTGCACTTGATATTAGGGATGTTAAATTTACAACATTTGTCAGAACTGAAAGTAGCCATTCCACAAAAATATGCTGGCCCAACTTTCTTGAAGAACAACAATTACAAATGTTGGCCCTGAATATTTTATGAGTTGCTCCTTGCATTCGGTGAGTTGTGAAATGCACGACAGTATTTCACAGTCTTCATAATTTGATACGTATGTTCCAAATAAGGGATCTCTTGTTTCCAGAAACTCAAAAATTAATGTGGTTTCCTCCACACATTTCTTTTTCTGGACTTAAAGACAGAATGCTTATTATGGCGTTTTTAATGCTACAATTGGCATGCTTTGATATTCAGAATCTTGGCATGTGGGCATTAGCTGAGATGTCTGATCTTACCCATGGAAGTTACCCCAAATCTTGTGCAACAACCATGATCTCTACTAAAGTATTCAAATAATCACAACAGTTTAACCCAAGTAATGACTAATGGAAAGCATGGACAAGTTATACAAGCCACTTAGTTCCAAAAAATGCATGTTGTTTGGCATTCTCAACTCATGCCTCTACCCACTGATTCCAAAAATGGATCAAAGCCGTTGGAGCTCCACCACCTGATGATGGTAAAATTTCTCTGAATCTCCTCGGATGAAACATTGTGTAGCATCATCAAGGCACACCCACTCAAAACTTGACAAGAAAATCTTCCTTTGCTGCTTGAAAATAGGATGTTACAGTTGTGCAACAGGCTCCTCCATTCGTAACTCGTATAGCTTGAGATTGAGCGCTAATTTGAAAGTTGTATTGATTTGAACTTTATATTATTTTGTCTCCATTGGTGACACCAACACGCAATGAAATATCCAGGTAGAATTGGAATTGAGACCACAGAATCACCAGAAGAAATGATATCTTGTATGCTTGAAATACTTTTGGATATTTGTGATTTCCCCCAAGAAAATAACACTTCTTTCAGCAATCTAAAACTTCATAGCATTTAGACTTTCACCTGGACACACGCCCATATCCATAAAAAATCTTCCATATAATCATCATCATTGCAGTTGTATTTGCATCTATTATCAAATCTGCACAGCTAATGGCTTATAACAATCAAAACGAATCATCCCATCTGTGTGATATTGGTATTGAAATTTTGACATTGGATGCTCTTTTTTGGCTCCTTCCTCAGTCTTTAGTCAAAATAAAAACTGGATTTAAAAAAAAAATGAATAACCCTGAAATTATGCTAGAATTCGAACCATTGTATGAAAATGTTATTTGGCCTCTGTGAATACGATTTACACCTAGCATGTTTCTATTATTTTTCACTGAGTTATGCATCCTTTGCCTTTAATATTTGTTGAAAATAGACAACAACGTCTATTCAAAATCAACAACTTATGACCTGGGCATTCCTTAGACATCTGCGCACACTAGGGTTTGACCTCTTCATGTGTTCATTCTGATCTGGACACACACTTACATTCGACACCGATATTCGGCATTTGGAAATTATCTATAAGATTACATTCCCGTGAGCTTTCCCCTTGGCGCTTCTCATGGTTTTGATACAATAGGCTAAGAAACCTTCTACCAATTTATAGAAATCTTGAATTGTAGTAGTCGGTGGGCTACTCTCACCGCGCCCATGGAAAAATCACCATCCGAATAATTTTTATATGAATATTTCATGGAACTACTCAAGATGGAAAATAAATCGCTGTGAAGAAGTTGTCCATAAAATCTATTCAAGGAAAGAAAGAATTTCTGAATGAAGTTAAACTTGTGGCGAAAATTCAACATCAAAATCTTGTAAATCAAAATCTTGTAAACCTGGATCAGAAAGGTCAGACAGATCAGAAAGGTTGCTTGTTTACGAGTACTTATGGAATAAGAGCCTGGATAGAATCCTATTCGGTGAGTCAGTACCATTCGATTTTGTAGGTCCATAAAAAGAATTATTGTTTCAAAATATTTAGTTTGGTCATGATAATCAGTTAGTGCACTGCATATGTATGGATACAGATCCAAACAAATGCTACCAGCTTGATTGGTAGAAGCGTTGCAGCATCATAGTGGGAGTGGCTCGGGTGCTTCTCTCTTTGCACTAGGATTGTCAATTGTGAATTATTCATCGGGATATTAAAGCAAGCAATATTTTGTTGAACGAAAAACTGAATCCTAAGATTGCAGATTTCAGCTTAGCAAGACTTTTTCCTGAAGACCAGACTCACATCAGCACAAGATTCGCTGGAACTTTGTATGCATATTTTTCCCTTTATATGCTGTTTTCGTTTCAGAAAAACTGATAGTGTGACACTTTTTCTTTTATGCCAATTTTTTTTGAGGATTTACCTTGATGCAGAGCCCACTTTCTGCTCCAATCTTATTCGTACAGATCCCTGAGCTCCCCTCCCAATCCACATTTCAACCGGTTGGTCAGATATACAAACCTACAAATCTAGTGATAATCTAGAGGGGAGAGAAAACAAAGTAGGAACAACTAATTATAAAGGGGAACAACAAGAAATTGTGCAGACAGTTGATTGCCTTGGAAAATACTTCTCTTCTCCAAAATAAACAAAACAATACAACCTTCAAAACGCGCTTCAGTAACTATTTTTTATTCTCCAAGTTCCTATTTATAATTTCAGGACAACTAATTATTTCCTACATTATAGAATATAAACATAAATATCTCCACAAACTCAGAGAGCTGCATTAGGTTAAGTTGTAGTTAAGGCTGTCAAATGCCTTAGCCTCTAATATTATAGATTTTGTTCCATCAAGTGCTTCCAAGCCCCGTATCATTCTCAGCAAGGGATAAGGGGTACTCAGGGAACTCTCCTTTTTCATGGAAGTTCTCCCAAATTTCATAGGAACTTTACCTAAAGTCATAAGTTTGTTTTATTGATGAAAAATTCTATCTTAAAACTTTGTTTGGATGTTTAGTCGATTCTAAAACAACCTGGAATATCAAAATTTCTAAACAATGAATAAATTGAACAAATGAAACCGATGGAACAATTTGAATGAACCTTTTAAAGCTCCCATGTCTCAAAAATAAATTCTGACACTAGTATAGGATCATTGAGCATATCCAACTTCTTTCGTCTTCTCTCTTAATCAAACCATTTCACACAACACCCCACATACCAATCACCTCATGCTACTATATCACAAACTAAAAAAATGCTGCCACAGGTCAACAAATTCATCTTCGTGGCATTAACCCTCTCAAGTAGCAACTGCTTACTCCCAATCACCATTGTTGATTTCACAGTTCCCTCTATGCACTCTGTCCGCTCTTGAAAAGTCCAATTTCACCATTGTAAAAAATCTCACCATGTACTCTGTCCACTGTTGAAAAATCCTATTTTGCCATTGTAAAAAGTCCAATCTTATACTATGTCCAATCTTCAAAAATCCTATTTTTCCATGTGAAAAATCCAACCTTACCATCATAACCTAAATGTTGAACTTCTCTCCCCTCCTCATCCAACTCATCACATTGCCCTTAAAAAGTGGATGGCCACACTAATAAAATTTGACCAATTAAAATAAATGTCCACCTTGGTTATATTTTTAGAAATAGAATAATCAGTGAGGTCATTTCCCTCTTTTTCATCTAACACTCTCGACATCAATAACGGCTATCGCCTCCATTATATTCATAGTTAGACTGGTCAATTTGAAAACAACATCCTCTCTTTTTATATTTTGTTTGCAATCAGTCGCATTTAATTCATTGACTGTTGGTACCAATTCATCTGCACTAATCAAACCGTTGACAAGGAACACTTTCACTATTTTCACTGTAGAACTCAACATCTCCTCTATAGTACACTAAAAAACACCTGGCTACTCTCCATTCAATGAGAAATTGCTGACAAGCAACAATGTGTTTGTAAACTAAAATTTAATAGAGATTGTAGCAGTTCCAGGATGCATTATAGTAATATGCATGACACCGCGTTTAATCGAAAAATTAAAGTAGGACTGTTGTGGCAAAGCCGGAAATTAAAGAGGATATTTCGAATTTATACATTTTATACATGATATCTGAATTTTGAGTAAATTCTAAGTTAGAAGAGAGAGTCCAGGCTTGCCAGGTCTTGGCCCCGCCCTGCTAATTCGTACCTTCTTGGTTATGTTTTTAATTTTCTGGGACCGAGGAGT
>SNQJ01S0105697.1:6104-21508 GCA_010110895.2 Picea sitchensis | reverse complement strand
CATTGAATATGACATCTCTACTCCTAATGATTTTTTTATTTTCATAATCCCATAAGCGATAACCAAAATCATTAACACCGTATCCAATAAAGGTACACTTCTTGGATTTTGCCTCAAGCTTTGTTCTATTTTCTTTATCAATAGGGACAAATGATTCACAACCGAAAGTCTTCAAAAAAGAATAGTTTACCTTTTTACCTGTCCATGCCTCCTCTAAAATTCTACCATCCAAAGAGCTTGAAGGTCCTCTATTTATTAAGTAAACAACATTATCTACAGCATCTTCCCAGAAATGTAATGGAAAACCAACATGCAATCTCGTACTCCTTGCACGCTCCATGATTCTCATGTTCATCCTTTATGACACACCATTTTCCTGTGGTATTCCTGGAACCGTCGCATTTCCTCGCTAAGGATAACACCAACAACATCATCAAATTTTAAAGTGTTTGAACAAGAGATAGAGTTACTTATAGCCATGACCAAGCCATTCTAGCTTTGTGGCAATGAGCACAAGATTAGAAGAGCCCTGACCTCATCATCAAAGTCCACTTTTACATAACTTAGTTTATTAGTAACAATATTAAATTCATTTAAATGATCTACAACAGACCCACCTTCTGACATCTTCATATTAAATAATCTCTTCATTAGAAATACCTTATTGGATGCCAAGGGTTTTTCATATAGTTTAGCCAATGCATCCATCAGATCCTTCGTTGTCTTTTCTTTCGAAATATTGAAAACCACCGATTCTGCCAGGCTCATTCGTATCGTTCCTAGTGCCTTTCTGTCAAGAACATCCCATTCTTCGTCCTTCATGGTCGTCGGCTTCTTTGCTATTCCACCCAATGGTAGGAATAGATCCTTTTGATATAAATAATCCTCCATCTGCATCTTCCATAACTGGTAGTTTTGGCCGTTAAATTTCTCGACCCTAAACTTTCCATCTTCCGCCATTGCTCTCACTCAAACCAGGAACCCTCTTTTCCTGCGAGTTACATTTTTCTCTAATACCAGTTGTTAGAAAAATAAGATCGCGGAGCAATAAAATAAAACAAATGCAGAAATAAAACACAGAAGATTCACAATATAAAAGAGACATAGATATACATGGTTCACCCAGTGTGGGCTACGTCCACCAAATAAATTGCCAGGTCCTTCCTTTATTATTATCCATCAAATGAAGGGATACAACCTACAACAAACCCGTTGTAACTTCCTCTTCTTTCTCTCACAGTCTCCTATCTCAGAATACAATACTCGCAATAATCCATAGCCGCAATATAATTCCCTCATAAAAGAGGGTTGCCTTCTAGAGCAAAAAACCCTAACATAACTTCTACCGTCAGATCTGCGACCTTATAATTAATGGTCCATATTTACAATGAAATTACAATATACATTTACAAGGCAATTTTTCCTTCGGTGGCTTCGCCCCCGAACCCCCACTGAGGGCATGCTTTCCCTTGGACCCTGCAGAGGGGGTAACCCCCCTCTGCACTCCCCCGCATGGAAGAGTGTACATTCTTCTAGGGTGTAAAGTATTCATGGGGTATAAACATGGTTAAAAAAAAAAACCTTTGAATCAGGAAGATAATCAGGCTCCACAACCAACAGTTAAAGGCATGGTATCACTAATTTACATCACACCTCAAAGTGGCTCCCTTCTAGATCTTGGGCAAGTTGACAGATTTTGGATGTCCCTTCTCATTTGCAGGGCCTCTTCCTTGATCTTTTACAGGGTCTGGTGGGTTATGATCCAATTCACCTGAAGGATAAAGACTCACGTGGTTGGGGTAAAGGTGAATACTCAATTAATGATGGTTATGCTTCTGTACTAGCCCAAGTCAAATTACCTCCTAGATCATCGGTGTGGAGGAAAATTTGGAATTTTGATAGTCTACCCAAAATAAATATATTTTGTTGGTTATCGGTGCATAACAAAATTCTAACAAGTGAAAATATGCAAAAAAGAGGATTCAACGACCCATTCTAGTGTGCCTTGTGTCGTAGTTCCAAAGAAACCAACATCCATCTATTTATGGATTGTTCATTCGCTATGGAGGTGTGGACCCTAGTACTCCAATCTCTCTCACCTCGTATTAGATGGCCAAGGAGGATCAATAATCGATTTTTCAAATGGCATGCATCATATCAAGGATCCATGAAAAACAAGCAATCGTTCAAGGACATCTTTCTTTCCCTACCTAAATATGTATCCTGGAAAATTTGGCTAGCTCAAAATTGGGCAATCTTCATTGATGTGCAATCCCCCCTGGTGGTGGTTGCCTCCAAAATCTTGGGCTTGTTGGTGGAACATTTTAGTAAGAAGCAACAAAAATGGCCAGAACAACACCAAATGAATATAGAGGAGGAGATATGGTTCAAACAGATTTTTCCCATCCCAAATTACAGGCAAGATAGCACCCTCGGAACAAAAAATCCCCAAGCTAATTCCCCCCCTTGGCATCTGCACATCTCTGAACAGGAATTTAAAAACTGGAAACAATCACAACCGATGCACATCCTATGTTTTGATGGTGCCTCCAAAGGAAACCCCGAGGTGACAGGAGTGGGTGGGGTTCTCTTTTCCCTAGGAATAATTATCAAGCTCATTTTCTCTTGGAATGTTTGACAAGAGACTAATAATCAAGTCGAGGATTATNTCTACTCTAAGGTATGAAGCAGGTCCGACAACGAGGAATAAATTCACTTTCAATACTAGGGTATTCCATGGTAATCATAAATTATCTAAGGAAAAATTTGATGCCAATAGAGATTAAACTTGCATCAAGATTCCAACGAATTCACTGTGAGGTGGAAGCTCTTTATTCCTTTGTCCCTCTACATATTCTACGACATAATAACACCATAGCATATGCGCAAGAAAATTGAGCTCTAAGGGATCCTTTCAGAACATTAAGGGTCAATGATTGTTCCATGGAAGTCCATATCCCATGATACAATATAATATTGAAGGCATTAAGAATAAGGAAGCTTGTCGAAAAAGGAAAGTTAGAAGAAAATTCTGGAATTGTTAGGGAGGGTACATGTCATGTGGATTACATCTCATCTCTCATTCATGCAATGATGACATGGGATGGAAATGACGTTAACTCCAAGGGAAATTGCACCTCCCATGCAAAAATCTTGCACTGTACTTCTCCCCTAGGCCCTCATATCAGGCCAATTCATTCTCCCTTAGAAAATTATGCATGTGTTAAGATCAATTTAAGAAGGAATCAACCTCTTTGCTGGATTGTTCGGACTCTAGGATTAATGGGAATTGTACTATATCAACAGGAGAAAACGTCATCAGAACTAATAGTGTACATAATTGAGCATAGTGGAGCTTGCGCCACCCCTCATCATCATAGATTTTGGGCGTGTGAAATCAATTCATATTTTATGGATTTGATGGAGGAAATACACCTCACAATGTAGGTGACGCCTCACGCATGTTGTGAGTGCAAGTTAAGTGTGCCACCCTGGTCCAAGGTATGGATGCATAATTCAAAGCAGCACTTGGAAGCTCGGAATCAGAGGAAATGAGATATAAGACTACACTGCATAGAGAAAATTAACAGGTAGCTGGATATGGTGAGGTGTTAGACAAGGGTAGCAAAGTGAAGACAATAGTTACGAGCAAAAGAAAGAGACGAGCTAGTCCAGTTAATTCAGATCTTGAAATTTCAAGTCCAAGGACTATCCACTCAACAGTTCACAACAATGGAAATCCTAGCTGAGCAATGAAAAGAACAACATCAATTACAAGATGAATGTGTTGCCATCAATTTTGAAGTAGAAGAATTGTGAAACAGACCGGGAACTCCACCACCAGATCGCTCCAACACAGTTCATTCAGAGGAGGCTTCCTCTCCTACTTTGAGGCCGAATATTCCAGACCTCAAATCATCACCAGAAAAAACTGAAGAAGTGTTAGGTAGGAATGATACTCACAACTAGTTAATTAGCTCATGTTTTATTTTTGCATCTTGCTATTAGGCATTTTTTTTAGACTATACTTTGGGAAACAATTTGAAATACTGTATAAGCTTCATACAAGCTTGAACTCTAAGTGCATTGTAGTAAGATCTTAGCTTGTTCTTTCCATGTTGGTAAAGGATGCTTTTGATATTTTGCATGACTCTCTCTTCTGCCATTTATGGTAGGCTTTTTAATATAAATTTGATATACCTTTGCAAAGGCACTAAAGCTACGGAAGCTATATCTATACAGAGTATATGTCTATGTCTAAAATATATATATTTAACAATATTTTTTAAGTTAAGCATATGCATAAAAGCATTTTGTTCACTTTACATGCACTTATTTTTAATATATGTATATACTTAAAAACATTGAGACGTGTAAAAAGTTAAAAGTTTTTTATGTTAATATTAGTTGATTATCAATAAAAACATGTTTTCAACACTTTTCATTAGTTCGTAACCGCCAAACATTTTACAATGTTTTATACTAAATGTTTTTACTCCAAACACTTTACATGGCTTCCCACACATGCTAACCTCCCAATTTCACTTATTTACTAAGTTTTACTCCACATTGAAGAGTTTACTTTTTTGCTTATTTTTACAAAGTTTTATACTAAATGTTTTACTTGTTTTTAGTTTGTTCTTATCATTGTCCTCTTTGCATAAACAATAATACTATTTTTCTTTATTATATGAATTATCTTTTGACAAAGACTATTCATTATCTATACATTTAGTTATATTAAGTTTTATTGTTCAGCTTATATTTTCCACTAGATAGGGGTTGAGTTGTCATGCAACTCTTGTTTTTTATTTAATTTTGAAATCTTAAATTTTTACCCAACCAAATGAATAAATCATATCAACATTAATAGCTAAAAAATAGCATTTTAAATTTTGAAAATGTTTAGGGTAGGTAATAATATTAGATTTTAAACACTATCCAAATAAAATTTTATATTATATTTTTTTAAATAACTAAATTTATCCTTGAATTATATGTTTTATTTATACAACCCAAGTGGACTTAAGGATTGCCATGTAAGATTTGTTTTCTATTTAATTTTGAAATCTTAAATTTTTACCCAATCAAATGAAATAAATCATATCAACACTAAAAAAAAACAAAAACAAGATTTCAAATTTTGAAAATGTAAATCATATCAACACTAAAAAAAAACAAAAACAAGATTTCAAATTTTGAAAATGTTTGTTATAAATAATAACACTATATTTTAAATACTATCCAAATAAAATTTTATATTATATTTTTTAATATAATTTTATTTATCTTTAAATTATATGTTTTATTTATATAATTTGAATGTTAAATACTATCCAAATAAAATATTATATTATATTTTTTAATAAAATTTTATTTATCTTTAAAATATATGTTTTATTTATATAATTTGAATGTGACTAATTATGAATATAAATATGTATTTCTTAATTGGATATCACATATTCAAATCTAACAGGAATAAAACATGAAAAAAAAAAAAAAAATGTGTAAAATGTTAATATAAAAAAATTGATGATTATTAAAAAATTAATATATATAAAAAAAATTATTAACGTAGATTGTATTGACAACGCACCATATCGAAATCAATTACAAGATGGTCATCCACTCAGACTTCGGGTGATCGTGCACCATATCAAAATCGATTATAAGATGGTCATCCACTCAGACTTCGTGTGAGGAGATTGTATACTGCACTTAATATTATTAGCGAGACCTGACAAGCAAATGTGCATAAGGCAGAGGCAGAAACATGGGAGACTATTGGATTGCAGTGGACAAGCTACAACACTTGACCGTCTGCTTCTTCATAGTCATTATGTGTGCTTACACAATAATGCTTTCCCTCACTCCATCCAAGCTGCTCTACAGATGGGCTGCCCCTGTGGGATGCATTCTCTCTCTTACCATAGGGGCTGTCAAGGAGTTGGGAGATGAAATGGGTCTCTGGCCTTCTGCTGGAGGTTCTCTCAAGGATGGCCGATGTAGGAGGTGTTCTTCTTGCTGCGACTCTCTTGCATTTTTTGAAACGTAGAGGGCCTCAGCCAATGCACGAGGAGGCCCTTGAACTTCAGGAATCCATGGCAAATCTGAGAGCTCGAAGATCGAGTGTCAACACAGAGAACCCATTTTCAGATTCTCGTTATATTGTATCAAACAGTATCTGAAAGGCTTCTGTTGGATCGAGTGTCCACCATTAACAACACCTCCACAGTATTTTCACGATTTTCCTCTATCATCATAATTTAGTTAGTAATACCATTTTGGTGTAGCATCTATTTGGATTCATTGGCAGCTATTAGATTCATTGGCATCTATTGGGATTCAATAAGTACGTTTTACCAACATCTTGTGTCCACGTGAATGCATGGTGTCAATATTATATCCCATGGCAACAACTTTAACCTTCTAAAGTGAGTTACTTTCTATCAATTGATTGGATGTGTGCTTCCAATGGTTCTTTTCAATAAGGGAATCAACCTCAAGTTAGATCAATTTTGAATTGTACTAATGTCAAGTTAATCAAGATTAGTAAGTTCAATTCCTTCAGGATAGCACATGAGCAAGTTGTTATTCTTCTTTCAAATGGTTGTACGCATTTTTGCTGCGGAAATCTTACTTTCTGTGGAGAGCTAGAAAGCACCTGACTTTGTGTCATATGAAGACGGTATTGGACAGATTCAAAGATGAATCCAATCCCAGCATGACAAACTTTCTTAATTTCATCCATGCTATTCAGTTGTCGACCCTTGATTTCTAACTTACCCAACCAATAGTACATGCAAACTTCCCCGACAATGGAGCAAAGGTCATAGATGGCACTGAAATCTAATCTAGTGGCCTACACCAAATCTATGAAAAATGCATGTATACTTTTATAGAGCAGAAAAAAAATCTAGCAGAAGGGTATTCTTTCATCATTTCATTATAATATAAAGAAAGAGTTGCCCTGCATCTCGGTCTTAAGGAGGAGATTGCAATGCCCTTTATCAATCAAAATGAAAACTTGCACAGCTAACCAATGGTCAACAAACTTCTATTACAGTTTAAATCTATGCAGCATATAGATATTTGGCATATCCATTCTAATACTTGTCAGTATCTTCAAATGAAAATTCACAACATGGAGGAAGAAAGAACCTGAATTCTTTTTCAGGTGGCTTAAAGATATTGCAAACAAATTAAGTGATATCAATGGTTACTTCTTATGGAGAAGAGGATATAAAAGTGAATATCATTAAAATTGCTTTAAATTGTTTACAAAGAATTTCTAAAATTGTAGTAATGGAAAATTTGCCAAAGTAAGTCAAGAATAGGGATTCGAATTGTTCTTCTTGTTGATGTTTTGGTAGTGAAGGAGGTATTAACCTCCATGTGTAATCTTTGACTTAGAATAAAATATTCGGGAAGTAAGAGAACCATTAAACAGATGTTAGAAAACTCTAAAAAAGAAGTAAGCCTAAAGAGAAACAATATTAAAGTCATAGACACATCCAGAAGGAGAAATTGGCTCGTATACTGTATTATTCACTTTGACACATAGAAGAAGCGTTCAACAAAATACAAGAAACGATTTTACGCACAACCTAGAGGATGTCATCTTCCTAAGCTCTACACAGAAATTGATCATTATGAAAATATACTATGCTTCAGAATTTCAAACATAAAAGAACAATGCATCTATTGTTGGAGGAAGAAAGAGCTCCAAGACTTTCTTGAGGAATTAGATTTTTGCTGGGGTCTGATTATCCAAAGGCACAAGTGCCATTGCTCCGATACCCTTGCAGCATTAATGGCATCGTTGAACAAGGAAGCTGATGGAGCATTCATTTGTGAGCAGATGGCCGCATGGAAAAGAAATAATAAAAGGCAAAGTAATTTTCAATGCTATCTTCTGTTTTGGAGACAAAACCTTTTTACGAATAATTTGCAGGGGTCAAACCTAGTATAATCCAAACTAATACAGTTTCAGATTTAAACATAACCATGATTTTCACATCCAATAAAACATCATTTTCAGTTTACAGAAATTAAATAACATTATGTTGATGTTTTCATGTTTTTCCAACTGTTAAAGTATTATATTATTTTATTATTATTTAATATGCAAAAGGATCACACTCCAATATGTACAATGTCATACAATGCTTTCTCACGAAATCAAGACCAAAGAGATCCAAAGACTAACGAAGAATAGCCTCCTAGATAAGTGTGCACTATTCTCTTGTACTTATCTTCAATGAGTGATCTCAAAATGACTCGATATAACCTCTATTTATACTCTAAAAGACCTAAAAGACATCACTTATCAATAAACCCTTTCACAATTACACTTAGAATAACTTCCGAAATTACATAAAATCTCAAAACTCCCTCTTAATGAGGAAGGTATTCTATCCAACACAGACTCTATCATTGTCGCCATCCATACGAGCTCATGACCATTGAATGTCGGACACATGAATCTATACATCACGGGAAATCCATAGTGACTTCATCCAGGGCCGGTAGGTAGCTCTCTAATAGCTACAACATGTCATCATGAGATTATCCAGTTTCCTGTAGAAAACTCAGATAACTTATGCATGACATCCAGTACCCTGTGATAACATTTGTACCTCATCTCTTCAGCATGCATCCAGGGTCGGTAGGTAGCTCTCCAATAGTTACAACATGTCATCATGACATCCACTACCCTGCGATAACATATGAAGCCATTACTCCCTCTTAAGAGGGAATACGTCGAGCTTGTCCCTGAAGTACTTGAACTTCGTCCTTGAAAATGGCTTTGTCAGCACATCCGCAACCTACTCATCAGTAGCCACATATTGGAGTCTTACTGCTCCCTTTTGTACCATATCCCTCATATAGTGATACATGTCGCCTCCATCGCAATATCGAATAATTAAGTTGGCAATTTCTGAAGCCACACTGGTTCACGACTTACTGCACATGTTGCCACATACTTTGCCTCAGCCGTACTGAGTGCTACACATGATTGTTTCTTATTGATCCATGAAATCATACCGGATCCCAAAGTGAAGAAACATCCTAATGTACTTTTCCAGTTTGCAACACTACTGGCCCAATCTGAATTTGAATATCCAAGTAGACTGATCTCACTGTCTGCAACATACTTTAGCCCATAATCCATTGTACCTTTAAGGTACCTCATCACATGTTTTACTGCAATCAGGTGAACACGTCTAGGGTCAACCATGTACCGACTCAAGGTGTTCATAGAAAAACATATATATGGTCGTCTATTTGTCAAATACATCAATGATCCAATCATCTGCCTGGATAATGTAGCATCCACAACCTTTGAAGTCATATCATCCAGCAACTTCATATTTGATTCCATCGATGTACCGATGGATTTACAGTCCAACATCCCGAACCTCTTCAGAATATTCACAACATATTTTCCCTCATTTAGGAAGATTTCATTCTTCCTTCGCCATACCTCTAGACTCCAAAAGTAGTGCATCAAACCTAGGTATTTCATTTTGAACTCTGCAACGAGTTTTCTCTTACACTCAGTGATGAGCTTCTCCACTCTTGTCGAGAACAGGTGATCCACATATAGTAGTAATATCACTGGTCCATCATCCTCAACCTTGAATTAAAGGTTAGAATCTGCATTGCTCTTGGTAAATTCCAAGCTCATCAAAAAACCATCAATCCGACCATACCATGCTCTCGGTGCCTGCTTTAATCCATATAATGCCTTCTTTAACCTGCACACATGCATCTCCTTGTCATGTGTCTCGAATATTTGTGGTTGTTCCAAGTAAACATCTTCCTCTATTACCCCATTCAAAAATGGTGTCTTCACGTCCATCTGATGAACCTTCCATTTCATTATAGTAGATATTGAAAGAACGATCCTTATTGAAGTATATCTTTCCATAGGAGAAAAAGTATCCTCGTAGTCAATGTTGATATTATGGTAATTGTGGAAGGTATTAACCTCTACATATAACCTTTGACGAGACTAGAATATTCTGGGAAGCAAGAGAAACCCTAAAATGTTGGATAATAACCTTAAAATTGTCGCCATTCATACGAGCTCATGATCATTGATTGACGAACACACGAATCTATACATCACAGGAAATCCATAGTGACTTCACAGCATGCATCCAAGGTCGGTGGGTGGCTCTCTAATAGCTACAACATGTCATCATGAGACTATCCAGTTTGCAATAGAAAACTCAGATATCTTATGCATGACATCCAGTACCCTGTGATAACATATGTACATCGTCTCTTCAGCATGCATCCAGGGCTGGTGGGTAGCTCTCCAATAGTTACAACATGTCATCATGGCATCCACTACCCTACGATAACATCTGAAGCCATTACTCCCTCTTAAGAGGGACTACGTCGAGCTTGTCCTTGAAGTACTCGAACTTCATCCTTGACAATGGCTTTGTCAGCACATCTGCAACCTGATCATCGGTAGCCACATATTCGAGCCTCATTGCTCCCTTCTGCACCATATCCTTGATATAGTGATAATTTATTTCGATATGTCTCAACTTATCATGAAACACCAGGTTCTCTGAAAACTTTATACAACTATGCTTTTTGCACAAGATACAAGTCGCATCCATCGCAATATCGAATAATCCAGTCAGCAACTAAAGCCACACTTCTTCATGACTTATTGCACATGCTTCCACATACTCTGCCTCAGTCATACTGAGTGTGACACATGATTGTTTCTTACTGATCTATGAAATCATACTGGATCCCAAATTGAAGCAACATCCTAATGTACTTTTCCGGTTTGCAAGATTACTGGCCCAATCTGAATCCAAATATCCAAGTAGACTGATCTCACCATCTGCAACATACTTGAGCCCATAATCCATTGTACCTTTAAGGTACCTCATCACGTGTTTTATTTCAATCAAGTGAACATGTCTGACTCATGGTGTTCACAGCAAAACATATATCTGATTGTATATTTGTCAAATGCATCAATGATCCAATCATCTGCCTGTATAATGTAGCATCCACAACCTCTGAAATCGCATCATCCAACAACTTCATATTTGATGCCATCGATGTATCCATGGATTTATAGTCCAACATCCCGAACCTCTTCAGAATATCCACAACATATTTTCCCTGATTTAGGAAGATCTTATTCTTCCTCTGCCATACCTCTAGACCCAAAAAGTAGTGCATCAAACCTAGGTCTTTCATTTCGAACTCTACAGTGAGTTTTCTCTTACACTCAATGATGAGTTTCTCCACTCCTGTCAAGAATAGGTCATCCACATATAGTAGTAATATCACTATTCCATCATCCTCAACCTTGAAGTAAAGGTTAGAATCTGCATTGCTCTCGGTAAATTTCAAGCTCATAAAAAAACCATCAATATGACCATACCATGCTCTCGATGCTTGCTTCAATCCATATAATGCCTTCTTTAACCTGCACACATGTGTCTCCGTGTCATGTGTCTCGAATCTTTGTGGTTGTACCACGTAAACTTCTTCCTCTATTACCCCATTCAAAAATGTTGTCTTCATGTCCATCTGATGAACCTTCCATTTCATCACACTAGCTATTGAAAGAACAACTCTTATTGAAGTATATCTTGCCACAGGAGCAAAATTCTCCTCATAGTCAATGTTGATATTATGGTAGTTACGAAAGGTATTAACCTCTACATATAACCTTTGACGAGGCTAGAAAGAGGAACCCTAAAACATTGGATAATAACCCTAACATTTTCTCCATCCATATGAGCTCATGACCATTGACTGTCGGACACACGAATATATACATCACAGGGAATCCATAGTGACTTCACAACATGAATCTAGGTCTGGTGGGTAGCTCTCTAATAGCTACAGCATGTCATCATGAGACTATCCAGTTTCCCATAGAAAACTCAGATATCTTATGCATGGCATCCAGTACCCTGCGATAACATTTGTACCTCGTCGCTTCAACATGCATCCAGGGCTGGTGGGTAGCTCTCCAATAGTTAAAACATGTCATCATGACATCCATTACCCTGTGATAACATCTAAAGCCATTACTCTCTCTTAAGAGCGACTACGCCGAGCATGTCCCTGAAGTACTCAAACTTTGTCCTTGACAATGGATTTGTCAGCACATCCGCAACTTTCTCATCGGTAACCACATATTGGAGCCTCACTGCTCCCTTATGCACCATATCCTTGATATAGTGATACTTGATTTCGATATGCCTCAAATTATCATGAAATGCCAGGTTCTCTGAGAACTTTATACAACTATGGTTGTTGCACAAGATACAGGTCACCTCCATTGCAATATCGAATAATCTAGTCAACAATTTATAAAGCCACACTGCTTCACGACTTACTGCACATGCTGCCACATATTCTACCTCAGCCGTACTGAGTGCTACACATGATTGTTTCTTACTGATCCATGAAATCATACCGAATCCCAAAGTGAAGAAACATCCTAATTTACTTTTTCGGTTAGCAACATTACCAGCCCAATCTAAATATGAATATCCAAGTAGACTGATCTTATTGTCTGCAACATACTTGAGCCCATAATCCATTGTACCTTTAAGGTATCTCATCACATGGTTTACTGCAATCAGGTGAACACGTCTAGGGTCAACCATGTACTGACTCAGGGTGTTCACAAAAAAACATATATATGGTCTTGTATTTGTCAAATACATCAATGATCCAATCATCTGCCTGTATAATGTAGCATCCACAACCTATGAAGTCGTATCATCCAGCAACTTCATATTTGATGCCATCGGTGTAGCCATGGATTTATAATCCAACATCCTGAACCTTTTCAGAATATCCACAACATATTTTCCCTGATTTAGGAAGATCTCATTCTTCCTTTGCCATACCTCTAGACCCAAAAAGTAGTGCATCAAACCTAGGTCTTTCATTTCGAACTATGCAATGAATTTTCTCTTACACTCAGTGATGAGCTTCTCCACTCCTGTCAAGAACAAGTCATCCACATATAGTAGTAATATCATTGGTCCATCATCCTCAACCTTGAAGTACAGGTTAGAATCTGCATTGCTCTTGGTAAATTCCAAGCTCATCAAAAAACCATCAATCTGACCATACCATGCTCCCGGTGCCTGCTTCAATCCATATAATGCCTTCTTTAACCTACACACATGCGTCTCCCTGTCATGTGTCTTGAATATTTGTGGTTTTTCCATGTAAACCTCTTCCTCTATTACCCAATTCAAAAATGTTGTCTTCACATCCATCTCATGAACCTTCCATTTCATCACAATAGCTATTGAAAGAACAACCCTTATTAAAGTATATCTTTCCATAGGAGAAAAAGTATCCTTGTAGTCAATGTTGATATTATGGTAGTTGCAGAAGGTATTAACCTCTACATATAACCTTTGACGGGGCTAGAATATTCTGGGAAGTAAGAGAAATCCTAAAACGTTGGATTATAACCCTAGAAGATAAGTTTTCTCGAGAGAATAATTAATATTGAGTTATTATCCTCCAGAAGTAGAAGTCAACCTAGTTAGGTCACTTGAAGGACTATAAATAAGAGGGCGCTAGATTTCATTTGACACACTCAATCTCACAACTGCATAAGGAAAAGTGGTGTTCATGACTGGAGGAGAACTGCAATTTTTGCAGTAGTGACTTAGTCTTGGGTTATGGTTTGGACTTTCTGCTTTTGTTATAGTTTGGACTTTCTGGTTGGTATGCTAGCTTTGGAGAGAGGTACGCTACCTTGGTTGGCTATTGGTTCTAGGGTTTTCTTCTGGAATTATTCTCTTTATCAAGGTTAAGGTGCTTGGGGGTGGCCTTTGTGCCTATGGTTGGGTGAAAATATTGATATATTGTCTACGGATAAACGAGCACACCTATGATTCTAACATGTTATGGGCCCACACTATCTTTGGACAGTCTAACCACTCAAAGGTAGATTGGGAGGATTTGATCAGTTGCAATTGCAGTTGTAGTCAAAGTTTTTCTGCAACAATGAAACCCTAACCCTCATGTCGAGGCACCTTAAGTGAAGTGATTGACCTAATTCCTAGATAACCTAGTGCACCCTAGCCTAGCGCACCTCTTGGTACTCTCAACTATCCAATATGTGAAGTTTGAAATTTTGGTCAAAGTCAATGTTCCAAGTCAAAATCTAAGGTTGACCAGTCAAAAGTCAAAATAGAAGGAAGTTATGAAGACAAAAGACCTAGCATGAAGAAAGTGTATGTTGTGCCTAAGAGAAATCTACTAAAAGGAACATTATGAAGTTTACCAATCCTCTAGCAGCTAAACCTCTGGTCTAGCAAAGTCATTCTAAGGTTTACCGTCACAGCTGGGTAACAAAGGTATGTACATATACATGTTCTTTTAATTTTTATCATTAGCATGAGTGTGTTTGCAGGGAATGTACAAGGAATCTTGTCCAAAGCAGTGATCTTGGATTCAGTGCATTCAGAAGATCAACACACTCTCCAAGTTTGAATTGATATATCTTTGGTCGTTATGGCATTATGAACTTCTAGTAAAAGTTATAAGTTGACTTTAGTCAAGATACTAAAAGGTTGAGATCGTATTCTCTAACTCATTTTTCTGTCAAGAAAGCATATTGTTTTAAGTTTAGGGGATAGGTCGGAAAGGATACTTGTCTCAAAAGAAAAGCAATTCAAGTGGAACAATAGCAAGACTCCAGGTTTTCATATCAAGTTTGACATCTTTATTATTGTCACTTAAGTAGCGTATACTACTCAGTGTACGTATTTGCAAATATGAACTAACACCTACTCTAGGAGATATTTCTTGTTCTTGTTCTCAAACAAGATCATCTTAGTAATGCTACCAAGAAACTATCCTTCATATAAAAGATGTTGTATCAGAAACATTGTTGTTCTTGTTGTCTCATGAAGGTTATCTCATGAAGGCTATCATGAATATGTCTTTATAGACTTGTAGCAATTTCCTCTATCTGTGTCCTTATTCTTGTTTCAATTTACTATCATAAACATATTGTCTTGGATATTTCTTTTGCTTTGTGTCTTGTTCTGGGCACGTACCCTTGTGAAATATGTTGACAAACCTTGATGAACAGTCTTTGCGAAAGCTGTCATAGAAAATTTTTATGAGGATGACACAATACTTGCAACAACTGCCAGATGGGAAGCAATCAGAACAGACAGAAACAAACTTAAAGAGACTCAGAGGAAGTCAGACTCAAAGGAAGTTAGTAATCAAAAGGAAATTAGAACAGTCTTATGACACTTTGCAGAAAGAAAAGAGAGATGTAGCTGACGACAGCATGGACTCTCTCAGATAGAGGGAATTGATTGCAGAAACATGTAGTCACGAAATAAAAACAAGGAAGTTAT
>SNQJ01S0105696.1:36158-54053 GCA_010110895.2 Picea sitchensis | reverse complement strand
AGTAAAAAGCTTCTCAACAAGAAACAAGAGGGACCCATAAAAATAATAAAACAAGACCTAGTCATAGGATAGGGGGTCTCATCACGAGCCGGCCTATTAGGTCCATGGGTACCTAGCAGTATGACACTACTAGCAGCTGGTTACCACGCCAAGGTAGTGGCTCTTGGTTGCATGGCCAAGAGAAAGGGGGTCTCATCACAAGCCAACCTTCTCATTTCTGTGAAAGTACTTGTGGGTAACACTGCCACCACTGGTCACCACGCCAGGGCAGTGTCCCCTGATTAGCTTCTTGAAGAGAAAACAATAAAGAATAAAGAATAAAAGGCATGAATGGGCTTGGAAACATTTACATCCAGGACAGGTGCAACTCGCCTTCTACAAAGGCACCCATAGGTAAGCTCGACATTTCCTTGCTTTCATTGCACTCCTTGTCAGGACATCCCTTATCCACCTCACCCATTTACATGACTTGGATTTAATCTCTTCCGGAAACAACCCTTTTCCAGTGGACACTAGCCCAATAGGACGCCCTGTCACCTCCTCCAAACTTGTATTGCAGATTTATATAATGTCTTTGAGCACTTGACTAGGGTAAAAGGGGTTTTATGCACATGTTTAACAATATTGATGATGAGATGTGATTGACATTGCTATGATCCCTGTGACTTATGAGCCCATGGAGGGCATAGCTATTGATGTGCAGGATCATGCCTGATGGACAGGTACCACATTGGACAGGTACACATGGGGAGATGATTAGTTCAAACCTCCATGGGGCTGAAGAGCCCATCAGATGGATGTTGAGACCCCAGCAGGGGTCAGAGACAGGACAAAGGGGTTTTCACCGGAGAAGAGGAGGACGTTCCACAGAGGCACCCTGACAGAGCTTTACCTAGGGGGTTGTGCCCTCTTCATTGGAACGTTGGCCTTGGAAGGCCCAGGACGTCACCCGAGAGGCTCATGACATCATCCAACTTCATGGACGTTTTGGGAGACAGTAATGGCAGTTTGGCACGTGTGGCAGGTTGGAGAAGTCCAAGGAGGGCTAATGTTTTGCTCCAGGAGGCTGCATTTGCCCTAGACAGGGCTAACGTCACCCTAGAAGGGGAATGACGTCTCACCTTTTGCTTGATTAGGGTTTAATTTAAGACATTTAATGTAAAACAATATTATTTGTTATTTTGGCCTTGTCGACCTTTTGGTGACCTAAATTTTATTAAGGTCACTTGGTATTGTATAAGTAAGAGAGAAAAACTCTCGTTTTATTCATCATCTTTCACTCACTCATTAGTGAGGTCTGAAATTTGCACCCTATTCTAGGGTTTTGGCTGAAATTGTGAGGCGCACTTGTTGAAGGAGACTATTTTTGGACTATTTTGGCATTTCTTCTTGGTGGATGGTTTACAACTAGGGTTTGGCTATTAGAATGCATGGTTTATGTAAGTGAATTTCTGCAATACTTCTTGATTGAATGGTTACAGTATTCTTTACTTGCATTTGTTATTATAATTTGTTGCATTAAAACCCTAGGTGACAAGCACATGCTAAGGTCCTTGTCTCATGTCCCTACCAAGTTAAGAGCTATTTTGATTTGCTGAAGTAAGATAGATCCTTTCCATAACAACACTCTATCTCTACTCTTCTAGCTAGCCGTTATTTTTTTCCCTTGTTATTGAGCTAAGAAGGAGGAAAACACATTAAGGCCTAGGGTTTCTACACCTTGATGAGCCATTTTCTCCTAGGGTTTGTTTGATGAAGCCTTGCCATAGAAACACCCCATCTTCCAACTCTCTTGTCTTTATCCCTATAAATTCTTGCTGAAGCTAGCTGATTTCATCTTGCCAATAAGCTAAAGAAGGAGGAGAAAGCACTAAGGCCTAGGGTTTCTACACCTTAGTGAGCCTTTCTCCCCTAGGGTTTCATTGTTGAGGCCTTGCCTTAGCGACACCTCAACATTTAACCCTCTTGTCTTTGGTCTTTCATTATCATTTAGTCCTTCAACCTTTGCAGCCTCTTTTGACTCCATATGCCTTAGTAGCGCACTGATCCAAGACATCTTGCATTGAGTACCTTGATCACAAACAATTTCTAAACATTCTTGAACAACCTTTAAAACTTCTAACCCTAGCCTAGACTAATCTTACTAACCCTATTGCTGTCGTCACCCTTTTTATGCTATAAACACCTCTATGCAACATTCGTTTTACCTTTAAAGCAATTGAATGATTGGTTAAGGCATTGTTTCTAAAGTGTTGATATTGTTACATAGATTGCCATTCATCATTGGAGTTTCTTTAGCATTTATTGTGAAGTGATATTGTAATCATTGCTATTTTATGAACATTGATTTACTTCGTCAATATTATTGCTCAATTGCTTATTATCGGAAAGTCATTGATTATATGAAGTACTAACCAGCAAGTGAGCTTGCACATGTATAGTTTCTTTGTTGCTTTGTCTCGGGTAGGTACACTTCTTGGTTACTATTTCAGGTTATCTTTATTGGCTATTAAACCGGACTTTTTGAATGGTGGTGACTTGTGAGGGGGAAATTATTACTTAGCCGTAAGCCTCTACCTTTTCAAAACTCCAGGTCACTGGGGATGTCTCCCCTGGGCCTTACCTCCCTAAACAGAAAGGGCTATCCCATTGAGGTGATAGTGGTGGGATAGTCTCAGTTACGCCAGTTTGACCTCCTTTCATCCGCCTTTTACCTTAACTACAAACTGTGCGATAATAGGTCCATGAGGGGTAAACATATGTCACAAGTGGGATTTGAACCTTGGTGGGGAGGAAACAAATAATACTTTTAACCACCCAGGCTAGACCCAATTTGATTTTTTTTTTGGAAACATCTTGTCCCACCCTCAAGCACTTATATGAGAGTGAGATTGTTGGTACCTTGCTAGTGCCAATCAACCCACTAGGGGAAAACATATTACAAGCGGGATTTGAACTTGGGTGGGGAGGATAAATTTTCCTCTTAACCACCCAAGCTAGACCCAATTTACAAATTTTTTTTTGAAACATCTTGTCCCATTCTCAAGCAATAGGAGAGACTGAGCTTGTTGGGACATTGCCAGCACCAATTGGTCCTGTTATCCACCAATTTGCACAAGCTGGATTTCCTGAAGAGACGCCAAAGAATGAGCAATAAGTGCCCATATGACGTAGTTCAGAGTTCAGCTGGTTTTGTGAAAGACCACATTTTTCCGCATTTCCACCATTGTAATAAATGACCTGAGTATGAGATATTGTAAAAGACTATTGGCCACCTAAGACCTAGGCACGAACATGTACTCTAGAGTGTTTTTTTTCACTTGTTAATTATTTTTTCTGCTTGCCTTTGTGAGCGATTAAATAATTTCTAATTTTTTCACTCAGAAGATGGACTCCAGAGCTGGAGTATGTGTTGGTGGTTAGGCCTTGGCATGGAAAACCAATGTCTAGTGTCTAAATGTATATGAGCTCATACTAGGTCATATTGATTGAGTCATTTGGAAATTGCGGCTAGGTTTGATAGGTTTTTTTTAATGTTTCAGTGAATTAATTAAATTCCCGTAAAAATGGAATTTTTTAATTCTGAGTCAATAAATTGTAAAAATATGACATCAAACATTGTCAGATGCCATATTTATAGTCGTTTTCCAGTCCAGAGTATCATGTAAACCCCTATTTCCCATCTTTCGAGACAAAAAAGTGATTATTATCACTAAAAAATGAATTTTACTTGAATTTTATGGAAAAGGGGTAATTAAAATCATTTCCTATTTTTTAGGAGAATTGGGGAACATGTTGGAAACATGTTTTTCTCATGTCCCCAGTCAACTTGAAGCCTAGGTGAGTTAAGCTAAGGTGAGGGCGACTTCACTGAGGTGATGTGGACATAGGGGGAGATCCCAATGAGGGAACTCGACCCCACCTTCCTAGTTGGAGCATTCTAGAGGAGGGGTGCGCATCCCAATGAGCTCACGCATCTCTAAACTCTCACTTCACTCCCCCTCACTCCACTCTCACCTCACATCACTTCACCTCACTCACCCTCCACTCTACACAACTCCCTATCCACTTCACTTATCACTCCCATCAACCCCACGCATCTCCCCTTCACTCACGCATTTACCCTAACCCTAATGCGCATCTCCCTCTTACCTCATGCATTCCTCATTGGAGTTATCACCACCTAAAGCTATAAATGAAAGGCTACCCCTCCTCCATTCGAGAGAGTTGGAGCTTGGGAAGACAAACCACTATTGTATCATTGTATCATTTTCTGAAATTGAATAAAGAAGACTTTGGAGTTCTATTGTTGTGGATGCTATGTGTGGATACTTGGATCTAGTATTGCTTTTATTGCTTGGATGCTTGGATCAAAAGTTTAAATTAGTTTCCTTTGCATGCAAAGTTTCTAGATCTAGTTTAAAATTCTTTCAATTCAAAGAAGTAGATCTACAACATTTTCAAGCCTATTTTCCTTCAGATTTGAAGCTAGTTAAGTGTCTTGTTTAGCATTTAAGATCAAGATACCTAGCTGCCATATGCTTGTTGTTTTAGGACAACAAACAGAAATAGTTAGAAGAGCCTAAGTTTAGTTCATGCAAACTGTTCAAAAAGTCTAAAAAATTTGAAGTTTTGCCTTAGAAAATTTTCTGAAAATTTTTGATAAAATTTCTTAGTTTTAAAATCTTTTCCATCACATTCTAACAAACTTTGTTTGCTGTTTTTTTGGAGCAAGAACAAGTACAAGGGGAGATTCCGCCAAATTTTGGCGAAATCAAGGCTTCCGGGGCACCCTGGGGGGTTTCAACTTCATCAACGAAGTTTCTCTTATTTTTCCTTTCTTGTACTTTCCTTTTAAGATCCAAAAGTTCAAAGGACCCCTTCTTCTTTCTTAAAGCTAAAGCTCAAAGAGAACCTTTGCTCTCAGTTGTAATAGTTGCAATAAAAGCGGGCCCTTTTGTGCCCAGTTTCTCCATCCCCATTAGGGGGATTTCTGCATCTTTGTGTGGTTTTCTTTCTTGATGCATGCTTAAATCTCTTAATCAAACACACAAGTCAAGTAAATTGAACACACACTCATATTTTACATGCATGGCTATTTAATGAATCTTGAATCTCTCATGCATGTTTAGATTAGATTGCTTCAAGTCTTTTCAACAATAAATCTTGCAACCTTTTCAATTTCTAAAATATCTTGCAATTTATCTTTCAACTACAAAGCAGGGTACTAAATTTAAGTGTTGCAAAATCTTTCCTTTTTCAAGTATTTGTTTCAAGTTTTTCTCTACAAAGCAGGGTATTAAATCTATCTTTCTCTCAAATTATTGCAAAATAATTGAACCTTGTTTGTAGTCTAATTAGGACAATCTTTGAAGTAGTTAGCTTGATGCGCAAAAAACGCCTAAAAGTGACCTGCGAAGTAAGGCGGGCCCTCTCGGGACCTGGCTTCCCACCCGTTTTGGACATCCAACACTTTTAGTGAGTTTATTGGTGAGACCATTTGGGTTTCGGTAAACTCTCCGTAAGTTCCAAACAAAGATCTAACCTCCAAAGGGGCCACATTTTCTCACTAACTGAATATCAATTTACCTTAATAAAACTTTCGATCTACATTGTCCACGACTCCATTTAAGGCACTGGTATAATTGGTATATCTATTTTTCATGTGAGCAATCTTTTACATTCATGCACTTTGTCTAACTTATATGCTTAAATCTTGCAGATCTTGTATCCTTTAATATATGCATGTTTATGAGCAAGTACTTTATGATTATGATGAATGTTAAATGTTGATTGGTTAGTTTTATTTCAAACAATAAACTCCTAGATTAAAGTTTTTTTGCTTTTTTAGTTAAAGAGCCTTAGATTATTTTTATAGGGACTACCCCCCTTGGCTTCACTAGGAGTTGGCCTAGACAGAGGAGTTGAGGATCAGGTGACAACACTTTGACTCGAAACTTGCCCCCAAGGACACACCAAGTGGATTGAAGGTTTCTTCCACGTTACCCCAGGTGTGTATAAGGACGGCAACATGTCCACAAGGGGCAAACATGCCACAAGTGGGATTTGAACCTGGGTAGGGAGGATAATAACTCCTTTCAACCACCCAAGCTAGACCCAATTTACACACCTCTCCCATTTCATCAATTAACCATGGGGTCATCCCCATCAAATTCATCCCTCTCATCAAAGGAGCCAACATCATATGAATGTGAATTGAAGACCATGAAGTTTTTTTTATAGATGAACAGAGAAATGCAATTTTGATCATGTTTTCATATCCAAAAGGAAGTTAAGGATAGCGATTAGGGTAGTAGCAACAAGGCTGACACTTCTGACGAGGATAGTCAAATTTATAAAGAGCCATCCAATGACTGAGGTCATGCTATCTATTTTAATCACATTATTTCACAACCTCGTGCACTTAATATTCATGGATACAGTACCTCATGCACAGAGTACTGGTGCATGTAGATCATTGGTGATCTAACTTATAGGCATCACATATGGAGAGTAGTGTCATATGGACAGCAAATATAGCATGCTGATCAGAATGCGATTGAACTGATTTGCTAAACTAACTCTATTCACTACAGCGACAGTGATAGCGAGGGGGGTCTCCTCAGCACACTCTATTTTCCCAGCATTTTCATTGCTGCAAGGAGTAAAATACTACAGTAAACATTTCATTAATGCAAGTTCTTGTAAACTACCTTTATTTGTCAATCCTTTGGCCATTGCTATGATTCACTTTCCATTATCGATCCCTTTGTCTCATCTTAGAGTCTGTTGACTGAGTTCCTTAGGTTTGACAATCACTGAAATCCAAACAGCGAGCGCTTCATCACCAATCACCATGTGGCTTCCTTTCACGGTAATATCAAGAGAGACCAACTGAGTTGCTGCACCATTTTTTTTGCTGGAAAACTTTGATCGAGCATCTAATACACACCATGCCTGAAGGGACATCATCATTAGCAACATCAATTCAGTCAAAACTAAGGAGAATATCTGCTAATCTCAAGAACTTTGTTGCTGGAGCAATTGGTTCTGCTGTTCTTACATGAATGCTTTTCTGGTTAGACTTCATCTTCTTCACAATACATGGATCGGGATACTTTATTTTCTGCCATTCTGTTGTAAAGGGGCATTCATCGGAACTTGCTTGCTATGGAAATAGTGATGGTGCTCTATCTTTACACAAATGCAACTACAGACTCACGCTCTGGTGGATTATTATAACAATGTTTCAACCTTCTTGCCAATGGAGAGATTTCACAAATGCGGTTGTCACAGACTCTGTCTACAACCCACACTTGGCGCTTGGACACTGCCTTCTCCAATCTTCACTAGGTTCGGTGGATGCTCATCGATAGAGAAAGAAGCCATAGTGCAGCGAATGATATGTCATTGGTTGATGTGTAGAGCCTTCTGGCTAAAAACGAGACCATGGGATTTTATGGACTGTTTGGGGTCTATACCATATCGTTGAATGGGGTAATGGGGAAATCGGGTTCAGCTGGGAGGCTTGGAATAATATATTTAATTCCTGATGGTGGAGTGCACACAATATAACTTTGTGAAAGAGTATATGGACTTTGACCTTGAGATCTCACCTTGACTAAGATACTTACCTCTCCCAAGCCATCCACCATACCTGTATTAATTACTTGAATCCACAACAGAGGTAATGATTATACGAATATCTATGGTCATCTCCTCTTTTGTATTTAGTGCACATGTACACAACAGAGGTAATCCTGGTTATTGCGGAGTTCTCTGCAGTGTTGATCAAAGTTGACCATGACAATGGATGAGGTATGGCACCTCTGGTTTCTGTATTCCTTAAGCTTATCACGCTGATATATTGGGTATTGCAGATTTATACTTATAGAAGGCCTCTGTCTCTATAGATTCCTTATTTTTTTTGGGTCTACCATAAATGTTTCTATAGAAATTTCCAAGGTGAATTTGGTTTTGAATAAAATTTTAGCAGACCCAAAACAATTGGTCCTCCAACAATACTATGTTTTTTTCAATTGGATGAAATAGGTCACAAGGAGCATAGTCAACATTGTAAATGGGTGGCTTAATATTTCATGATGACCTGATTCCATCTTGTCTTTTAACTAGAAAATATATAAAATAGGTTCAGACAGAGGACGTGAGGGTTTTTCATTATTTTGTTAGTTGTTTTTCTCGGTACAAATCGTTAAATTTGAAACCATACAAAAAATTGGAGATGACCTTAAATATTAGAAATATGCATAGTGACCGGATTCACCTTTAGGGCACCCTGCACCCACATCCAATTTTCCTTGGATTTGTGGGTTTTATTGTATTTTGGATCAGATCCATTTCCGATATAACTGGATATGGATCCCAGTGACAGAATCATGACAAAATTACCCCCTAGTTGCATGTTTTGAACAATGTTTACCATCATCATCTCCAGGAACAGTGAGCACACAATTTACATCATAAATATATGCTAAATTGGTCAAAATTCGAGTGATTTGTTCCCAAGTGCCTTGGTTGAGCACTTTAGAGTTAGCATTAAATTACTTGTGATTATCATGTTTAAACTTTATATCTATATTGTATTTTAGTAGTTTATGGTGAGTTGTCTTCAGTGCGGTCTGTCTTTTAGAGAGAGCTGTAGCTTTTATCTGAAAGGTTAAAGTTCACATGCAATTTGTCTTTCCGTATTTAATTGGTCTCTCTTTGTATTTAGCCATCGCCACTCGTGTATTATCATAGTTTGGTAATCTGAATTAGAAGTGTTCACACTGCACAGTTTTTCAGTACCAGTCAATTTTGTCTCTCCTATTGCAATTAGAAGAATTAGTCTTACTTTTTCTCACCGTTTTTGATCTTGGGTCCTATTATTTGGTGTGATAGCCTGAATATTTGATGATGCTATCTACTTGCAATTACAGTGATTAAATCTTCAGCATACTTTGTGGTTTTGTCTCGTTTCCCTGTTGGGATAAAGGCTTACTATGTAATAAAGTGACGAGTGACTAATAAAATAATATGTAGATAATATTTAAATAGGGAAGTTAAATTGTAACGGTAGCATAACTACTGACATAAATAACTACTGACATAAAATGGGATCAACCCCATTGTATCAAATGACTTCATCATCGTAATAAAACAATATCTTTTACATGAGTCCATTGAGTCTGTTCCAAATCATGTTTGCAAGCTTACTTGTTTAATTAGAAAAATAACATGGTAAATCATGTTTGCAAGCTTACTTGTTTAATTAGAAAAATAACATGGTATCAGAGGGGCAAGATCTGGAATCTGATTTGATTGTGATCGTGATCAAAGGGTTCAAAAGAGAAATATTTTGTGAGTTATTCATACAAAGTTGGTTAAAATATATGAAGTTTTGATTTAAAAAAAAATGAAGGGAGATTTTTTTTTATAAAGTCCAACCTAATTTTGGAAAGGAAAATAGTGGAATAATAGTGCCATACATGATTTAATAGCTTTGGAAAGTTTAAATAGCAGCGGGATAGTCTGATACACAATTTTGGACGGTAGCAATGAATGCATAACCAAGGCTATGATGGCATCCTCGCTCATCTTGTGATTTTTCTATTGGATTGTTTCTTTTCTGTGAATAGTTTCTTTATGTATGCACACCCATGTGGGAAGAGGTGGCGACTTACACAAATTGAATCAGAATTTCTGTAGCCCTAATCTGATATCCAGAAATGTGAATAAGAGGTAAAGTTCATCCCCTAACCTGTGTAAGAGAACAAAGATTGAAGCGCCTTCAAAGAAGAGAAAGGGCTGCAACCCTACACAGTCTGTGTTTAATAGAGGAAGTGATGCCTTGCATATCTGCAGATGTGGATCAAATACAGTTATATTTTCTATACACAAATTTGGAACATTCTAAAATCCATTGTGCCTACCAGCAGAGGGAGCAGAAGAAGACTTGGAGGTATATATATTGATAATTTTGTGTTTGAAGATTCTTCAGTTCTTACACAGAGGAAAGCACAGAGAGGAGAGGAAAATTGCATACATTCAGAGGGCATGAGAAATTAGTAGTCCACGTAATCGTAGAACCCAACTGATTTGCAGAAGAAATACATCCATGAATTAGGCATAAATATGTCGGAGAATTCTGGTGGCTTTTGAAAAGAAGATAGAGCTACAAATCTGCAGAGGAGATAGTGCTCTAACTTAAGTAACCGGACATGTCCACCCCCCCCCGTGTCTCATATTCTACGTGTCAGAGATGACACGATGAGGACATGTGTCCTCATCGTGTCCTGAAAATAGGACGTGTCATGTGCGTTGGGTGGCCCACGGCCCATAAAACCGACTTTTTGCCTCATTTCACTTTCATTTCACTCACAGGTTGAGGACATGTGTCCTCATCGTGTCCTGAAAATAGGACGTGTCATGTGCGTTGGGTGGCCCACGGCCATAAAACCGACTTTTTGCCTCATTTCACTTTCGTTTCACTCACAGGTTGGAGCTAAAATTGGTTTTGGAGTGCAGCTTAGGGTTATTGTCCAATGTTAGAAGGGATTCAGGTATTCCAAGTGGCAAGCAAGTGGATTTGTCCACCATTTTTCAAATTTTTTCTTACAACAATCCATTTTCTTCCTCATTTGACACAAATCATGGCTCAATCATCAAGGGAAGTTGGAAAAGGTAAAAGAAAAGAAAAGGCAGGAATGCCCCCACTAATGCTGTCCCCTTTCCATTTTCATCAGGGTCTGCTTGTGTTCCATCTGCTGGAAGTAGGGCTACAACAACAACTTCAAATGCTGAAAAAAATACTTTTTTAGCAAGACAACAAGCTCAAGATTCAAAGTATCCATTGTGGAAGCATATTTCAAGACATCAAGGGCCCGTGATCAAGTTAGAGAAGGGAGGGAATGTTCTTTGGACATGTAGTTTTTGCAATAATCAATTTAAGAGTACCTCCTTCAGAGTAAAGGGCCATTTGTTGGGTACACCTTGTGGACTTGGACCATGTCAAAGAGTGAGTTCATCCGAATGAAGAAAATTAGAAAGAGAGGCCAATGTTGGCGAGGGGATTGTGGCAACAACATCTAGGAAAACCAAGAATGAGGATCCTATTCCATTCTTGAGGAAATCATCTAGCAATTATCCACTTGGGAGTGGAAAGTGGAAGTGCAGTTCAAGCAACAAAAAAGAGGGCAATCGGTCCAATGGCCAAGATATTTCAGGAAGAGAAGCGTGATGAGATTGATCTTGTTATCGCACAGATTATAGGTTGGGCAAAGCCCGACCCAATTCACAAATGTGGGACAACTGTGAGAGTATCTACCCATTATCACCTTAGATAGATACTCCCCTCACTTTAGTGAAGGAGAAATCCTAAACAATGCTGTATATCTTGTCTCGGGGAAAGTATCGACGAGGGTCTGGAATGTAACTTATCGGTGACATCGACATAAAATATCGGAATATCTCGGAAAATGTCGCAAGACGGGTCTAACTCAGAATATCTCATAATATTTCGGATATATCGGACAAGGGTTTAACTCGGAATTTATCAGAATATCAGAGAGATATACAACATTGATCCTAAACAAGGGGGTAATCCCAGTGACCCTAGGGGAAATGAGACAGAAAGATATAATGGAAGATGAAACCCATATAGGTAAAAATAAGAAGTAGAAAATGGTTTGGGTAAGAGTCTTGTTGGTAAAGGTAGGTTGCCAAAGTAAAGTATACCTGCAAAAGAGTATTATACCTGCTCGATACAAGACAAAATATGGATACACAAGCCAAATAATCAAATGGACAAGCAAGTGAAACTTGCTGTCCTATATTGCAGCAGTAAACAAGAATATATATCAACAAGTAAATGATAACAATGGCTGCAAATTCTATCACCAAAAGTCAAGTAAATGATGTAAGAGACCAAGCTAGCAATTACTAGTTTAACTCCAAGAAATATAACAAGACTTTAGTGACAATAGAAGGCTCTTAGATGATGTTATCAACAAATTATTGTAACAACCAAGTGGCTTTAGCAAACTTTTGATACAACAACAAAATACAACTACCAAAATGAGTAAGTAAACCACCAAAAAGATAGCTAACTTCAAGTAGTTTAATTATAGTAGCTTCCAAGCAAATTTCAATTGTTGAATAGTGAGTAAAAGATAAAGTTGAGTGAGGTTTGTCCTAATGGATGTAGCATAAATTTATTACAGCAACAAGAGATACTTATCCAAAGTGGACGCCCTAGGGGCTCAAGCAAGTCAATAGCATGCATAATTGAATCCACTTTAGACAAACAAAATATCTTAATAAAACATGTTTTCCAATGCAATGATTTTAATTCTCTAGTGCAATTTTCAGATTAGTGCTTTTAATCTATTGGGTAATGGAGTCTTGATTGTATGAGTTGGATCCACTACTTCTTTAGGGGTGTAAGCCCTTTTACTCTCTAGAGCAAGAGGATCCAACAAAGGTAAGTCTAGGAGGGTGTAAGCCCTTTTACTCCTCCTAGCAACCTTGTGAAAAAATGACTCATCAATTAACAATTAAGATGAAACTTTGTGGAGGGTGTATGCCCTTGTACTCTTCCAAGGGTTTTGAACATATGTAACATGATACAAATCAACTGAGTGGGTCTAATGGTTAGAACATGTGTTTCCTCTTAAGAGGTCACATGTTCAAATCGAGAAGAGAGGAAGGTATGTATACATAAATGGAGCACACACCAATCAAATCGCTGGGCGGAGGGTCCTTGTCCCACAAACAAGGGGTCCTCATACACGATTTAGTGTCCTTTGGCTTGATGGTGACCTTAAAAATATAGATTAATACAACCTGAGTGAGCCTAATAGTTTAAGAACATGTTACCTCTTAAAGTCACAGGTTCAAATCAGGAGAAGTGAGAATATGTATACCTTAAACAGACTTTACAGATCAAATCATTTGAAGGAGAGTCCCTTGTTCCACACAAACAGAAGTCTCCTCCTGGTGGTGTCTTTGGCTTGGCCAGTGACCTAAAAATAGATTATTATTATTATTATTATAAGTAGAAAATACCAACAAATGCAAAAATTTCCTTATTAATTTCACAAGATAGCAAGATAAAACCTAGCTTTACCAAGTAATTTCCATCCACATGCAAAAATAAGCCTCCAAGAAGGGTAGCACACCACTTTAGCTCCAAAATAGACCAATAAGCATCCAAAATTTGCACAAGAGATATCTCAAATGCCCAAGCGTGAAAATTTCCAGCCAAGTATTTCTTCTCTCAAATTAGAGAGATATGATAAAAATGAAATGAAATGGTCTTTATTTTTACAAGACCTCAATAATATGTTTGTCCAAATAATCTTAGGGTAAACCACAAACAAGTGACTCATAGTTTTCCTTAACAAATTCAGGTTGATTTTCATAAAAACCTAAATGTGATGCCCTAATTGGGTGATGTTTTGACACTTTTGGAAAGTCGTTGAGTTTGGAGAGGAAGTCATTGGGCCTCAAAAGGCCATATCTCCATGGTGCAAGGGCTTCACTCCATCAAAATGTGTCAATCCTCCAACAAATCATCACCACCACCATCAAACCCCAGCCCTAGTCAGGCGATCAAGCCCAGGGTGTGGTGTAAGACCTCCAAAGACAAGTCATTGGGCTAGAAAGGGCTAGGTGTCAACCTCCAAGGTGTTCTCTCTTGCCTCTAAAGGAAATGCCCATCATCTATCAACTCTAGTGTGTGTGGGTGCCTTTGGCATCCAACCTGTGGCCTTCCTTCCCCAATGAATGCCCAAGCTAGGCTTGTTCACTGGTCGTCCACCAAGCATGCTCACGCAAGACAGATGAGTGCGGCCTCCAAGGGTCTCAGTCAAATGTATCATGGCAAGTAAAATCACACAAGGGGGCTGACTCCCTTAGTTTTTCCCCTTAACAAATTTAATTTGATTTTTACGCAAAAGAAAACCCTAAATGTGACTTCAAGCCCTAATTGGGTGACATTTTGACACTTTTGGAAAGTCGTTGAGTTTGGAGAGGAAGTCATTGGGCCTCAAAAGGCCATATCTCCATGGTGCAAGGGCTTCACTCCATCAAAAGGTGCCAATACTCCAACAAGTCATCACCACCACCATCAAACCCTAGCCCTAATCAAGACGTCAAGCCCAAGAAGTGTGGTGTAAGGCCTCCAAAGACAAGTCATTGGGCTAGAAAGGGCTAGGTGTCAACCTCCAAGGTGTTCTCTCTTGCCTCTAAAGGAAATGCCCATCATCTATCAACTCCTAGTGTGTGGGTCATGGCATCCAACCTGTGGCCTTCCTTCCCCAATGAATGCCCAAGCTAGGCTTGTTCCTCCAATTCGTCCACCAAGCATGCTCCTGCAAAGACAAATGAGTGCGCCCTCCAAGGGTCTCAAGTCAAATGTATCATGGCAAGTAAAATCACATTTAATACAAGAGCCACCTAAACATGTGCATCAAAACTAGCTTCTCAAATTAAACAGGTGCTCAAATACCCTATGCAACTTGCCAAGTTTAGGTGTGGGAGGGTTGTCAAGGTGACCTATTGGGTGAGTCTTTCTTCAAGTCAAGGAGTGTTTCCTAGGAGGACCCTCTCTATGTCATGTAAAGAAGATGGAGTGGATGGGAGTAAGACTTTTGGGCATGGGGTTCATGACATACAAGGGTTCATATTGTCTCATTTATGTGTGCCTTTGGAAAGGGTGTGTTGCACCTTGTTTTCAATGCAATCTTTTTCCAAGCCCATTTCATTGTCATTAATTAATTAAAGTGTTCCTAGGTTGAAGCCAAAGTGGCACTTCTACCTAAGCATGAAAAACATTGCCCACCTTGACTCTACCTTGGTCACACTGTGCTTCCCCAAGTTGAAGACAATGTGTGGGACTTCTACCTAAGCATGAAAAACATTGCCCACACATGATCTACCTTGGTTTGCATGCTTATTTAGTTATTTGTCTTACGGGTCCCATTAGTTTTTTGTGAGAGACATTTCATTGTTCTCGGGATCCCTGGGCGAATATCTAGAAGGTTTATGTTTGGCTTTTATCTTTTGCTAGCTACAAGCCTCTGGGCCTTCATTGTTAGAATAATAGGCGTGTTCGTTTCACCATAGACAATATCTCAATGTTGTCACCCAACCATAGGCACAAATGCCACCCCCGAGCACCTTAACCTTGACAGACAGAATAATTCCGGAAGCAAACCCTAGAACCAATAACCAACCAAGGTAGCGGACCTCTCTATAGAGCTAGCGTACCAAGCAGAAAATCCAAACCATAACCAAAGACTAAGTCACCACTGCAACAACTGTAGCTCTCCTCCAGTCGTGCGCATCACTTGTCCTTATGCAGTTGTGAGAGTGAGTGTGTCAAATGAGCTCTAGAGCAAAATGAGTGAGTGTGTCAAATGAGCTTTAGACATGTTGGAGGCAAAATAAAAGCCCAAAGGTCAAGGTGGCACTCATAGGATGATGTGTAATGGATCAAATGCATGGTTTATGGCATGTGTGATGGTTTAAGAACATGTGCTCAAAAGGAGGTGCACACCTCTCCCTTGAGGTGGCACACTCTCCAAGGGAGATCCCCTCCCAAATCTTTGACTCACCCAAGTGGCTGCAATGTGGCAGTTTGATAGGCATTTGACATGAGGAGAGGGTTACAACTTGCCCTTTCTCCTCCTCCACTTGCCCTCATCTAAGATGCACACCCCTCACACTTGGCATGCACACCCCTCTGTGTCATTAATGAGCTCATATTTGTACAATGGATATTCCAACTGTCGAAATATTCTTGTTTTACTTTCCCTAGACAACTGTTATACAATCCATATAAATATCAAAAGAAAAGACAAAAGTTGAGAAGCAATAGTTTTAAAACATTATTGAAATTTCTAACCATGTTAATATTCTATGAATTCAAAAGAAAAGATAAAAGTTGAGAAGAAGCAATAGTTTTAAAACGTTATTGAAATTTCTAACCATGTTAATATTCTATGAATTTAGTATCATTTAAGGAGTGTTATCGCACAGTTTGTAGCAAGGATAAAAGACTAGAGATTGGAGAGGCAAACTGACGTAACTGGAACCAATACCACCCAATGTCACCTCAATGGGATGGTTCTTTCTGTTTAGCGTGGTAAGGCCCAGGGGAGACGTCCCCGTTGACTTGGGGTTTTGAGAAGGCAAAGGATTATAAGACAAGGATATGTTTCCCCCCTCACAAGTGACCACCGAGCAGATAGTTCGGCTAACAATCAATAATAAGGTATAACCCAAAAAAAGAGAGATGCACCTGCCTGAGACAAAGCAACAAGAAATTGATATATGCAAGCTTGCTCACTTGGTTAGTACTTCATATAAATCAATGACTATCTGATATACACATAAGCAATTGGATAATAAATATTGACGAAGTCAATGTTTATAAAATAGCAATGACAATAAATGTCACTTCTTCAATAAATGCTAAGAAAACGTGGCATTCAATGTAACAATCAACACTTCGTTCAAGTAATGCCTTTAAATAACCATTCAATTGCTCATAAAAAAAACGATAGCTGCACAAAGAGTTTAATAGAAAGAGATGACGACAACACTCAATTAGTAGGGTTAGTTCTAGGTTAGGGTTTCATTCAAGGTATTGAGAGTGGTTTTGATCATAATAATCACAGGCTAGGTCTTAGATCAATGTGTTTCTAGGGTTAATGGAGTCAAAAGGAGGACACATGAGCTGAATGATCAAGAAGATAGTAAGGCTAAGGACTGGAAGGTGAAGCTTTGAGGTGTTGCTAGGGCAAGGCCTCAAAGTCAAAACCCTAGGGGAGAGAGGCTCACCTCGGTGTAGGGGAACTAGGCCTCGATGCTCTCTCCTCCTTCCTTAACTCAATGGCAATGACAACTAGCTGAGAAAATAACATAAAACCAAGACAAGAGGGTTTGGAAGGCAATGTGTTGCTACAACAAGGCTTCCGCAACAAACCCTAGAAAATCGACCCATCAAAGTGTAGAAGAACTAGGCTCTGATGCGTCTTCTTCTTCTTAGCTTGAAAGTAAAAACGACTAGTAGATAAAGAGAAAAGAAGAGTGTAGCTACGACTAAGCTCTTTCTCTCTTCAAACAATGGTTGAAAAAATCTTTTGATGGGGACATGAGACAATGACCTACTATGTGTGCTTGTCACCTAGGGTTTTTTCAACGAATTTAAAACAATAAATGCAAGAAATAACAATTCAACCATTCAATTAAGAAGTTTTGCAGAAATTCACTTACATTTGACCAAGAAAATCATAGCAAACCCTAGTTGTAACACCTTCCATCAAGAAATATGCCAAAAATGCCAAATAGAGATCCAAAATGCTTTCCTTCAACAAGTGCGCCTCACAATTTTAGCCAAAGAACCCAAGTCCAACGCAAATTTTAGACCTCACTAATGAGTGAGTGAGAGATGATGAAAAAATGAAGGTGAAAACCCTCCATTTATACGGTACCATGACCTAATTTTACATTTTAGGTCATGAAAAAGGCCGACAAGGCCAAAATACTAAAATCATATTGTTTTACATTAAATGTTCAAAATTAAAACCTAATCATGCTAAATAGAGACATCATGCCCCTTTCAGGGAGACATTAGCCCTTTCTAGGGAAAATGGGGCATCCTGGAGCAAAACGTTAGCCCTCCTTGGGCTTCTCCAAACTGCCACACGTGCCAACGCTTCCAAATCTGCCTCCCAAGACGTCCATAAGGCTGGATGACATCATGATCATCATGGGTGATGTCCTAGGCCTTCCAAGGCCAACGTTCCACTGAAAAATGGCCAATCCCCCTAGGTCAAGCTCTGCCAAGGTGCCTCTGGTGGGACATCCTCCTCTACTCCGGTGCAAAGC